>PVHY01023495.1:0-20900 GCA_004024945.1 Uropsilus gracilis
TTCTGCTGGTTCTGTTGTAATATCTTCCTTTTCATTTATGATCCTGTTTATTTGAGTTTTCTCTCTTCTTTGTAAGTCTTGTAAGGGGTTTATTAATTTTATATATTTTTTCAAAGAACCAGCTTTTGGTTTTGTTTATCTTCTTGATGGTTTTTTTGGTTTCTATTTCATTAATCTCTGCTTTTATTTTTGTTATTTCAAATGAACAAAAGTTTTAGAATGAAAGATAGAATTTCTCTATTTTCACTGTGTGCCTCCAAACATTCTAACCTGCCTGGAATGTACAGATTCTTAACAAACATCTACAGTATCAGATTAGCAATTGTCTAACATATTGCTACAAAAAATTAGATTAAACTCTGCCATTAATAACAATGCAAAGGAACCTAGAAAGTATTATGTCATGTGAAATAATTCAGATAGGGAAAGATGGACACTGATATGATTTCATTCAAGTATGGTTAATTAAAAAAAAATCAAAATGAAAACAAATTCTTAGATGACAAGAACAAGGAAGTGATCACTAGAAGAGAAGTGAGAAGGGAAGGGAGTAAAAAGTGCCAAGTGCGTACAAAAGAATGGAAACTTGACTTTGGTGACAAACGTAATCTAATATATTTTTATATATAACATTGTACTCTTGAAACCTACAATAAACCAATATTACTTCAATTAAAAAATATGGTGAAATTCTGAGGTACCCCTAATCTCTCCTCACAGGGAATTGATGAAAGCCTCAGCTAGTTTCAAAAGCAGAGATGCCTTTCTTCTGTTTGTGTTTCTTCTCTGTACACCTATTTTTAACAGACATTAATATTTTCTTTTACAATGACTTCTGAGTTACTTTGGGATCTTGGTTTTAATATGCAACTCTTCAAGGTTTATACATGACTACAATCTTACTGAAATTACTTCTCTAGTTCTAGCTCCCACTGTTGAGTTATCACCAAAAAGGGTCAGGTAATACTATAGCTGAGGGAACCCTCTTCCCTCATGCAACCCTATGGACCCCTTACAAATCTTGCTATTCACTGTCTCTCACCACCATGACACAGGCAGGTACAGAAAGAATGCCACAAAACCCTAGTTAGGACAAGAAGAGAATCTGAAGTAAGTTTTCTCTTACTTAGAAGACATTCCATTTATACATCCTTCCTTCCTTATTTATCAAATATTTCATTGTGCTCCCCCCAAATTATCTGACATGTGCCTTTAAAATAAGTAGAGAATAGGGAAAGAGCTGTCGGAAGTTGAAAATATGATAATTATGTTTAAAAATGAGCAGAATGTTGAAAGATATGAGATGGTAGAAATAAAGAAGAAAAAGCAGAAAGGAGAAAATGACAAGAAAATTAGAGGATTGTTCTATATATACCACATTCAATCAAATATAAACTTCCACAGGAAAAAAATGGTAAAAAATTAAAATAGAAATTATGAAGCTTTCTTATAGGAAAGACAGGAATGGTAATATAACATATAAATAATGCAAAAAAAAATTCCCAGAAAGAAATCCATGCATAATTGCTTTTACAGGGCCCACCCACATGGCATATACTTGCACATCTTACAAATTTTCAGAATACTAGGAACAGAAAAGAATTTCAAAAATTCCAAAAAGGGGAAAAAATCAGTTCACAAAAGAAAGATCAGGAGACAGAACAACTTCAAACTTTTCAACAACTTCACCCTGGGAAGTAGAAGAGAGCAATGCCTTCACATTTTTGAGAGAAAAAAAAATATTCTTCTTGAGCATTCTCAGTCAAATATTTAAGTTTGAGAGAACAATAACAGTATTTACAGACATGAAAGTTCACCAAATTTTTGCTCTTTTCACCCTTTCTAGAATATACTACAGAATGTGTCTTACAAAAAAAAAAAAAAAAAAAAAAAAAGGTGGGGAGGAACAAATCAATAAACGGAGTGGCAGGTTCAGCAGTATTCTGGTAAATGAGGTTTGCTACATCCCCACCCTCAAAAAATGTGGATGGAATCTTTGAATATTAAGAGAAATAACTGAGGAGAAAAATAAATACCAGATGGTCTCATATGTGGAACATAGAGGAACCTAAAGGTCAGTAGGTCAGTTAAAACCAAACTAATTCTCAACATTTGACTGCAAAACTGAGACAATATGAAAAGGAGGATGACACAATGGAAATGAGGAAAAGGGTTCAATGGAACATGTTGGAGGATTATTGGTGTGCTGATGGTTGGCATGATGTGAAGATATGAATTTGTGGAGTTTTAAACATATAAACCCCCAAAATGCAAAGATATAAACCAATGACCTCAATAAATATCACTTTTAAAAGATAGTATCTTAATAAATCTCACAATGCAGAACACTGACTGTTGTCTTCAACCTCTGAGGTCTCTACCTGGATGCCATGGCACCAAGAAAAATCTCTTTTAAAATCTGGTTACACTTAGAATCTCAGAGAGAAGAGGAAGTTCAAGCACTTTAACATGGTGGTCAGAGAAAGTCCATGAAGCAAATTTGGATCTTTCTTGTCTGGGCAAGAGGTGACCTCTGATGCTGAATTTGGGAGACACAGGTTGACTGGCAACTGACTCAGATACAGGATTTGGAATGGATCCTCATGTATCAGAGCTCATAGTTGAGTAGAGTTCATGCCCAGATGGAATTCTGTATTAAGTGAATCAATAAGATTTTTGCTAAACCATGATAGAATAAACAAAGGTGAGATAATCAAGGAACAATAAATCCCTGTGTGAGTTAATTTTCAAGAAATATTTAGTTTCCTCAGTTGGAGGTATCTGCTTTCTGTTGCAAAATCTGAAATCTGTGTAATTTTGGGGTTTCTGTGACTTTGTCAGAAAACTAGATATATTAGCAAAGAACTGTAAACTGTTTAGGTCTGCTCTCAGGAACTATTACTTCTTTTAAATAGATTATTTTTCTTAATCCCTGAAAGATATTCTTGACTTGTTTGTTTTCTAATAACTAGGAGACTTGTAAGTCTGGGAGGATTCCAGGAACACTCAGCAACACTATTTTTTCACATTTTGGTTATTACATGTATATCTGTGTGTGCATGAGTGTTACAAAGTTGCAATTTTAACTTCAGAAAGAGCAATACATCCTCTTACTCTAGGTAGTTTCTATTTCTATTAGTTGTGACTTGTTCAAACATTCATAATTTCTGAGTAGCAGAATTGCTGTCTCCTTTTTGACCCTTTCCATCCAGATTTTGCTTGACCAAATTTCAAAGTTACTAGTTTTGAAATTCTAGATAAGTCTTTCTAAATTTCATGTGATCAGTTACCTGATAATTTAAGTTTTTTAATTTATATTCATGCAAATTTGTATGTTTATACATTACTTAGGGAAGGAAGCAGGTTAAGTTTGGAATTTGCATATGGTGGTGATAGAGGTGGTGATTTGAAGATTCAAATATATCCAATGACTCTAGAAACAAGGAAAAGTTGAGTTAGAGACTTTAATCTCTCTTGAATGATTTTGGAGCACCATTAAATTATTTACAGATAAAGATAATTGAACTTATTTTTTTAGAAGGGGCTTTCTTATACTGTTGATTATTAATTACGTAGGAGGGAGGAAAAAGTTTAGCAGCATTTTAATTTTTTAATTGATTTTTAATTTATGTAATATTTGGGTACCCCCATGAGGTACTGACATCATAGTATACTACCAAATCACCCACTGTTGTCGTCCATAACATTCCATTGTACTTTTTCCCCTCTTTGTTCTTACCCTTCTCCCATACTCTTTCCCACTTGGTGTTTCAGTTCTGTAGCCAAATGCCAAGAGTGGTTTTAGATTTGTCTTTATCTTACTATTAATTTAGTTACATTATATTAGTCACACAATCTGGTATTTATATTTCTCTTTCTGATTATTTCACTTGGCATTATCCCTTCCGGCTCCATCCATATTGTCACAATGCTATGACTTTATTTATCTTTTTTCATTCCTGAGTATTATACTTCCTCTATAAGTGTGGATTTATTCTGGCTCTCAGTCCTATTCCATTGATCTGTGTGTCTGTTTTTGTTCCAGTAGCAGGCTGTTTCAATTATTATGGGGTCATAATATAGCTTGAAGTCTGGGTGGGATATTTCCATTCTTTTCTATTTTGTCATGATTGTACCTCTGAGTCCTTTGTGGCTCCCTATGAATTTCAGTAGTGTTTTCTATTTAAGACTATGGAATCCCCTGTTTATTTTCTGCACTGCTGATCTGTTCATTGGTGAGAATAGGGTGTTGAAAAGTCTCCTATCACAAATGTGCTTTTCCAAGTGTTTGTTTTCAAGAGTTGATAGTAGTTGTCTGGTATATTTTGGTGTTCCTTTATTAGATGAATATACATTTACAAATGTTATATCTTCCTGAGTTTGGATGTGCCTCCCAGTCTCCTACTACCTTTTTTAGCTGGAATTCTCTTTTGTCTGATATGTATGTCTCTTCCTTCTTTTGAATTCCATTTGTTAGTAGGACTGTTTTCCAACCCTTTGAGTCTATGTTTGGAGTCTCCAGGTGACAACCAAAAGTTCAATTTTGTCTTCTAATTCAGATAAATACTCTGTGTCTTTTAATTGGTTAGCTTAGTCCATTTATATTTAAGGTGAGTATTGATATGTGATAGCCCATTGCTGCTGTTATATTCTTAATTTTTGTGAATCAATCTATTTCTTCTTCAGTTCTTTGTGTATGATCCTCTCTTCAGTTTTGGCATGCAAGTTCTTTCACTATTTCTTGGAGCTGTAGTTTAGTGTTTCCAAATTTCTTGAGTTTCTTTATATCTGAAAAGGTCTTGACTCCTTCCTCATATCTGGAGAGTCTAACAGGATATTCTCAGTTAACATATTTTTGTTTTAAGTACTTGGAATATTCCATCCTCTACTTGCTCACAGCTCACAGTGCTTTTTTTTTTTTTCCCCAGAGAAGTTGGATGTTAACCTGAGCAGGGAAACTCAGGTTTCCCTTCTTCTAGTTAGCTTCTATATTCTCTGTCCTGAATTCTGGGAAACTACGCTATATGTCTTGGTGCCAACTTTTTTTTTCCTAGGTGTGCTGGGGTTTATTTGCCTTCCTGGATTTCTATATTTCTTCTCTTCTGTGGGTTTGGGAAAGTTTCCCTCCATTCTTTATTTAAATACATTTTCTGTTCCTTTCTTTCTTCCCACTCTGGCATTCCCTTATTTAGACATTGATTTTCCATGGACCTGAATATTACCCAGAGTATTTCTTCTTCTTTCATCTTTCTTCTTCCTCCTCCTCTTTCTCCTCTTCTCCACCCCTCCTCCTTCCCCTCCTTTTTCCCCTCCTTTTCCTCTACCTCCTCTTCCTCCCCCTACACTTCCTCCTTCTCCTCTTCTACCCTCCATTTCTCTCCTTTCTTTTTTGCCTGGGTTCTTATACATTTACATCTGAAATTATACTAACTCATTCTTCCACTTGTTCTATTTCTGTGACTCTCCTGAATTTTTCATCTTATATTCTCTTTTTAAGTTCTGAAATTATATATATTAATCTTATTTAGAATTTCATATTCTGTCCTCCATTCATTGATTTTGTTTCTAAGGACAATCATTTTGTTTTATTTTCATTTGTTGGCCTTCTTCAACTTCTTTGAATGTCTTTATTATTGCAATTCTAAAATGTGAATCATCTTTCAAGTCTTTGAAATTGAATTTTGGAGATTTGGTTTCTCTCTGTATTGTTCTATTTCCTTGGGGACTCATATTGACTTCTCTGTGGGGTTTTCTCTGGGCCTGGCTCCTTTCCTCCTCACTGGTCTGGGATCACACCAGTTATGCAGGTGAGTTCTCTTTAAAGGTCACAAGACCTCTGCCTGTCTGAGCTGTACAGGAAATGACTCAGTCAATGCCTCTGGTCACCTCAGCACACTCCACGGCATTCATCCAGAGTCTCAGCAGTCTGGGTGGGCACTGGCAGACTTTTACAGAAGGTTGCAAAGACTTTGGTTAGGGTGAACAGGCACAGAGAGAGTCTCACAAGTGCTCATAGGTCTTTGGCCACTGCAGTACCTTCGCTAGTACAGATCTAAAGTTTCACTGGCCTGGCTCAAGCAGGCAGCATTTTGAAGCATGCAGCCTCTTCTGGTCTGAGCAGAGCAGTTAGAAATGAGGCAAAAAGTCATGAAAATTGGCTGGTTGGAGATGGGGAGCAAGAAGTAGAGGTGGTCCAATGGTTAATGGTGGATGCTTATGAGTGCTCTGGTGAGGGATGCGGTCGGGTAACATACCTCTGAGGAGATGTGATCCTATTTTTCTGAATCACGTAAACTGTTATAAACCAATGTTAGCTGAATAAAAACTGATAAACATATTAAAAATAAACAAATTTAATGTTTGAAAGTGAAATAATAGAGATCATGAAAATAGTTCAAACTAAGGCACAGGGTATAGAGAAAAGTGAACTAGAGAAGAGTAGAATGGGTTTTAGGAGAATTTATCGTAAGAAAACTAATGACAATTTGGATGAATCAATGATACAGTTCAAACAGACAAACACAAACACAGAAAACCGGCAGTGTACTTACAGAGTAAGAGTATCTTTAGCCATCCAAGAGGTGATAATGAAATGTCAAAATGCTCTACAGACTGAGGTTCAGGAAAAGACTAGGCTGGAAGTAATCATGGGATACAGAGATTTGTAGGGATTGGTTCCAAGTTTGCAAGTTGGTGAGCGATATCATGGTATGTGTAAGGAGAACAATATACGAGGAAATAACTTATGACAATAGAGAAAGAGGCTGTACAAGCATGATTTAAAAAAAAAAAAAAAAAAAGTAGGTGAGCCCCAGATGAGCAGATTTCCCAGACATCAGAGAAGACTAGACTGTGCAGAGAGTAGAAACGCATTTCGGGTGTTTCAAATGAGAAACTGCAGGTTGGTGCTGTACCCCCACCAAATGCAGGTACCAAATATCAGATACCAGATATGGGATTCTGGTTTGCTCCAGAAGAGAAACGTGGTGTTGTATGTGGTCCATCCCTTAGAGCCTTCACCAAGGTTAACCTTTCCCCACTATACCTGTAGAATTTCAAGACTCAGGCATATCTTCATCCCACCACCAACTATTCCTCTCATCTGCCAAGACGTCATCTTTCCATTTGTCCAAATATTAATTTCACTGTAGCAGGGGGGAAAGGGGAGTGAGGAAACTAAATTCTTTAAAATTCTTTAAATTCTTTATAATGGCTTGTTATGCATAGTCTGGAAAACTGGACAGTTAAATGCAAAAGAAAGAATCTAGACTACAGTCTCATACCATGCACAAAAAACAATTCAAAGTCGATAAAAGACTTGAATATAAGACCTGAGATTATAAAATACAGAGAAGAAAATATAGGCAAGAAACTCCATGACCTATACCTCAGAAACATATTTCAGGACACATCTAAAGCAAAGGAAAATATAAACATTGAATTACATCAAACTGAAAAGCTTCTGTACAGCGAAAGAGATAATAATCAAAGCAAGAAGACACATGACTAAATGGGAAAAAAATTTTGCACTCCACTCAGCCAACAAGATGTGATATCGAAGATTCACAAAGAACTAACAGCTCAACAAAAACAAAGCAAGAAGCCCTGTCAAAAAATGTGCAGAAGTGCCGGGCATGGTGGCACATGCCTATAGGTGGCAGCCTAGGAAGTCATGGCTGGGGCCAGGGGTCACGGTTCAAGTCCCGCTGGGGACACGTAGCGAGACCTATTTCCAATAAAATAACTGGACATGGTGGTGTGGGCCTGTAATCTTAGCTGCCTGGGAAGCTGAGGCTGGGGATTGCTTGAGTCTGTGGTACCCCGGGCAATATGAGCTTGCGGTTCCATGGGCAAAAATAGCGAGACCTAGTCTCAAAAAAAAATGGCCAATAGGCATATGGAAAAAATGCTCAGCATGACTTTTAATCAGGGAAATACAAATCAAAAACCACAATGAGATATCATTTCACACCACTAAAGATGGCCCATATTAAAATAACAACAACAACAACAACAACAAAAACCCAAAAAACAGACAACAAGTACTGGCAAGGATGTGAAGAAAAAGAAAAACTTTTACACTGCTATTGGAAATGCAAGTGGTCCAGCCACCATGTGGAAGGCTGTGTGGAGAATCCTCAAACTTCTGAAAATGGCGCAACTATATGATGTAGTTATTCCACTTCAGGGAATCTACCCGAAGGATACAGAAACGCTAACTAAAAAGGAAACCTGAACATGTATGTTTATTCCAGTAGTGTTTATAATATCCAGGATATGGAAACAATGAAAATGTCATAAAACAAATGAATAGATCAAAAAGTTCCACACAGTGGAATATTATTCAGTGATCAAAAGGACAAATTTATGTCATTTGTGGCATCATAGATGGAGTTAGAAGGAATTTTGTTAGCCAAATTAGTTAAAAAGAAAAAGATAAATATTAGATGATCTCACTTATATACGGGATCTAGAGAATCTAAACAACAGGACAAGAAAAACTTTAAAATGGGCTAGCAGAAAACAGAACTAAAGCATATAGCACAGGACAGGTAAGAAGGGAGGAAGGGCAAAATCAGGTGAGGGATAAGCACAAGGAAACATGATGAAGGTTCACAGGTGATGTGGTGATGGGAGAACCAAGAACTTCAGCATATACAACAATATAAGATGAATATATCTATATATAAAACCAATAAAAAATGAATAAAATTTCTTGTTAGAAATGTTTATGGTTTATTTTTTAATTATTTCATTAAGAAATGAAATTATGAGATGTTCAGTTTTTCAATATGTGCAGTTAGAAAGAAAAATATATTCCGAAACTCAAAGGCAAAGTTTTGCTTTGTTTTTCTACTGTCATACATCACACTAAAAATATCCGAAGAAAAATAACTTGGAAAGCTTCCACCACCCCTCATCTGTTTCTTTTTTTAAAAAATGAAAATTAGCATTCTAAGTTTATAATAACAATATTTTGCTATTTTTAGTAATGCAATAATTATATATTTATATGAGCAAAAGATAATTAAAATCTTTGTGTTTATCCTTAAAAGTCTAATTTTCTACTTATATCTAATATAAACTCATCTGTATTTTTTAAATACAATCTCTAAAAGGGTAATACCAAAAAATTCAATATCACATCAAAGATATAATACACATCACAGATATAATAATCATAGCATTCATCTTAGAACTATATCAGGCTTTTTTTTTTTTTTTTTTTTTTTTTTTTTTTTTTTTTTTTTTTTTTTTTTTTTTTTTTTTTTTTTTTTTTTTTTTTTTGAGACTAAATCTTACTATGGTGCCCGGGCTCCCAAACCACAGGCCCAAGTGATGCCTCCTAGCCTCAGCCTCCCAGGCAGCTGGGGTTACAGATGCATGCCACCACACCCAGAGTCTTCAAGTATCTTAAGACAGCACATATAAAGCGAAGTCCAGCTATTTGCATCTGGCCTACAGACTGCAGTCCTGCTCAGGAAATCTGCACATCAGGGGTCATAGTCTTGGCTATTAAAATTTCTTGGGTATCTTGATCCTGGAATGTTCACACATTTTAAGAGTCAGTCTCTACAAATATTCAATATACAAAAGGACTCAGGAGTTACAAGTTATTTTGATAACACACATTAAAAGAAAAATGGTTTGGGGGGGAAGGGGAGAAAAAAGAAAAATGGCTTTTGAAGACAAAGTAACAGAGGGTTAATTTACTTTTCTTAAATTGGAATAGGATTTTGGTTGAATTATGTAGCCTCCTTTCCCCACACCCACCCCTATTATAGTTGGGAGGAATGTCCTTATAGTATATTTAAATAATGAGAAAATTTGGATTTGCAAATATTTTAACCATGTTCTACAATTATTATTGAAGGAAGGCAATTAATTATTTCAGTGTTAACTGTATACCAGAAATCTATCTGGTTGCTCACTTGATTCTTAAAATAAGTCATTCTGAAAATGAAAAGCAGTACACAGACCTTTAAAAAAAAAAAGTTGTTTGTATTAAAATGTTTTGGTTATCCAAAATAACTATTTAAAAATCAGTCTATATAATTGACAAATAGTGAACATAGATAGTTAATTAATAAATAGACCCATTACATTAAATGGGGTATATATAGTTATACCAGAGTTCCATGGCTTATGTCATATAACTAATTATACTCATAAAAGATAGATATTAAATATCATCTAGCTTAACTTTTTTTCACACATTCACCCTAAAAACATTACTAAATATCTACCATGTTTTAGATATTTCTATACACCATAGTGAGACATTCTAGGCACCATAGTGAAACATTCTTAGAAAATACTAGATATGTGACAACACCAAGTGTTCGAGACAAAGTAAAATATTCAGAAATAAATTGGTGACAAGAGTTTGATATTATCCTCTTTGGCTATCTATAATGCATCCCTTCTTTAAAGCACACACCACCAATACCAAGAATTCCAGACTCGTGGGCCACTAAAAATCTGTACGACCAAAGTAGTGCTGTTGTTACAAGTCCAAAGCCAACAGGAACCCAAATACTGGTCAACAGTAGAAGTTAAAATGCCGTGTGCATGTAAAGTTACACAGTACAGCCATGAGGGTGCATGATCTACTTTCAATAGTGTGGATGGAATCATCTTCTAAACAAACTTAGCAGAAGACACCAAAAACAAACATATAAAAATGAAGAGTTTTTTCAGACACAGTTCAAAAACTGTGAAAACTGAGAAATACTACTGAGGGGTATTTATTTGAAAACCACAAAGGAAAACAGGAGGATAGAAAGCCCGGTGTCAGGATGCTAGTGTTGCTATGCCAAAGCGGGAGGAGATATGATTGGGAAGGAGGAAAATCTCATGAATTTTCATGGTATGGTGGTCACATAGTTGTTGGTTTGACTGTACAGCTTGTGTTTTCTGAAATGTAAGAGTCTTATGTTTTTTGATGAAAGGATTCACCTAGGACTAACCTCACTCCACCAAATATGAGCACATGAGCACATAGACACATATAGAGATGACTGATATCAGATAGATGTGTATTTACATAGATTTGTATTTACACATATGTAGTCAGTACTTGTTGTAAATATAGATTTCAGTTACATGTTCTTATGTTTTAAAATTTTTAACAATGAACAATTGTTATTATGATAAACTGAAAAGTCGGCTCTTAAAGTGAAGGAAAGTAAACCTACTTTGCAGGGGCCAGCTGGTCATGGTGCAGGCTGGGCCATAGGAGGGGGAGGAGAGATGGAACCTAGCCAGCATTCCAGGAGGGGATTTATGACTTAGCCTGGAGTAATAAAATTTGCTAGTTACTTGCTCACATCCCAGGACTAACCTTTGTGGATTGGGTTACATGGGGAATATCTTTTCTTTTGAAAACCCATGAGAGCCCAGCAGGCAGAGGGGCACAGAGTCACAGGAGAGATCCCCTCTTTATACCCCCAGGCACCAACTTCCAAAAACCCTATCAATCCCCCCCTCCTTTTTGCTACTGACTGTTTGGAATCCTAGACCTAACAAAGCCTCCTGGAGTCCTTTAATATCCTTTTTTCTTCTGAGTGACCTCAAGCTCATACTCACTGAGTTTTCTATGGTTCTAAAATCTTGTGACAACTTTTCTCTGAGAGAAACAGATAATCTGTTCCAGACTTAGCACACACATTTCCCTTCCTGCAGCAGTGTCAGGTTGATGGGGGTGCTCCCTCATTCAGAGACACCCAGTCTCTTCCTTACACCAAGTGGGCAGATGGGACAACTGCACCATGCAGCTCACCTGTTCTTTGGAATATGCCAACCTAGAATCACTGTCCTTCATAATAGTCCTCACTCTATATGACAGCCAATGACTTCCTGAGAAGATTCAGATAGAGGTCCCACCCTTTGAAACAAGATAACCTACAGCAAAGAGCCATCTTGCCACAATGAGGTGAGCCACATATTAAAAGATGCTGAGTGAAGGGTTATTGAACACACATCCTATGTGCCAAACACCAAGAATTAGATCAATATATCTTTTTAGGACTGTTGTTTCTATAAAAAGCATAAATGCTGGGATCATTGTATGGATCACTTTTAATTGATGAGTGATATTCCATTGTATATATACACCACATCTTTTTCATCTGTTCATCTGTTTTGGGACATTTGGGTTGTTTCCATGTCCTTGCAATTATAAATAGTGAGGCGGTAAACATCCAAGCACAGGTGTCCCTTTGTACCCACATTGAGGTCTCCTTTGGGTAGATTCTCAGAAGAGCGATTGTTGGGTCAAATGGTAGTTCTATTTTCATTAGTTTGAGGGTCCCCCACACTGCTTTCCATAGCAGCTGGACCAGTTTACGTTCCTACCAGCAGTGTAAGAATGTACCTTTGTCTCCACATCCACGCCAACACGTTGTTGCCTGTTTTTTAATGTGGGCCATTCTTACTGGTGTAAGGTGGTATCTCATTGTGGTTTTGATTTGCATTTCCCTGATTGCTAGTGATGTTGAACAAATTTTCATGTGCCTGTTAGTCATTTGTATTTCCTCTTTGGAGTGGTGTCTCTTTAGTTCTTCTCCCCGTTTTTTGATTGGGCTTCCTGTTTTGTTTTTGTTTAGTTGTGTGAGTTCCTTGTGGATCTTCATTATTAAACCCTTATCACTCTTGTGGAGGGCAAAGATTTATTCCCATTCCATTGGGCTTCTTTTTGTTTGCTCTGTCATCTCTTTTGCTGTACAGAAGCTTTTTAGTTTGATGTAGTCCCATCTGTTAATGTTTTCCTGTAGATGTGACTAGAAAGGGATTTCTGAATTGTAATTTGTGGAGGGTTTTGCTTAGGTTTTCCTCTATGCATCTTATGATTTCAGATCTTACATCCAAGTCTTTTATCCATTTTAAGTTGGTTTTTGTACATCGCATAAGGGAGTCGTCTTGGTTCATTTTTTGCATGGCTTGGTCCAGTTTTCCCAGCACCATTTGTCGAAGAGGCTATCTTTGTTCCAATGTAGGTTTTTCACTCCTTTGTCAAAGATTAGTTGATTATATATGTGTAGTTTTATTTAGGGGGCCTCAATTCTATTCCATTGGTCATATTCTCTGTTGTTATACCAGTACCATGCTGTTTTATTACTATGACTTTGTAGTATAACTTGATGTCTGGAATATTTAAATTTTCTCTTTTTCTGGCCAGGAAGCATTTTGATATTCAAGCTCTTTTGTTATTACAAATGAATTTTAGTAATTTTTGTTCTATATCTTTAAAGAATGCCATTGGTATTTTTACAGGGATTGTGTTGAATCTGCCGATTGCTTTTGGAAAGATGGCCATGTTGATAATATTAATCCTTCCAATTCATGAACAGGGAATGCCTTTCTATTTCCTTATGTCTTCTTCTATCTCTTTTAACAGTGTTTTAAAGTTTTCTTTGTATAGATCTTTCATATGTTTTGTTAGGTTTATTCCCAGGTATTTAATTGTTTTTGGTGCAATGATAAGTGGGATGGTTTTTTCAATTTCTTCTTCTTCTGCTTGAGTTTTTGCATATAGGAAAACTACCGACTTCTGCATGTTGATTTTTTTTGTAACCAGCTGCCTTATTGAACTGGTCTATTGTATCAGGTAGTTTTTCTGTGGATCTTTTGGGGTTCTCAATATATAGAGAATCATGTCAACATAGAGTGATAGCTTCAGTCCTTCTTTCCCTATTTGTATCCCTTTTATATCTTTCTATTGCTTTATTACCCTGGCTAGAACTTCCAGTACAATGTTAAAAAGTAGGCATCCTTGCTTGGTTTTAGATCTTAATTGGAATAATTTTAGTTTTTCCTCATTTAGGATGATGTTTGCTGTATATTTGTCATAGATGGCCTTTATTATGTTGAGGTATGTTCATTTTATCCCCAATTTTTCAAGTGCTTTTATTATGAATGTGTTTTGGAATTTATCTAATGCTTTTTCTGCATCTATTGATATGATCATATGGTTTGGTTTTTTTCCTTATTGATGTGGCAGATTATGTTTATTGATTTCCGGATGTTGAACCATCCTTGTGCCCCTGGGATAAATCCCACCTGATCGTGGTGAATAATGCTTTTTATGCATCACTGGATTTGGTTTGCCAGGATTTTGTTTAAAACTTCTATATCTTTTATATTCATTAGGGAAATTAGTCTATAGTTTTCTTTTTTAGTGCTGTCTTTATTTGGTTTTGGTATAAGTGTGATAGTCCATTGACTTTAATCATTTGTTCAATAGTTTTAGAAATTACACCTCTAATGAAAGTGATTTTTCTCCCTCTGAAAACAGCAGAGTAATAGGAAAAGAGAACTCTGGCATGTGAGGAGGACATAGAGGATCCATGGGAACAGCTGAAGGGAGTCAGGAGGCCAGAGATCAGTGCAATTACTGATAAAGAGCCATTCATTTACAAAGCAGAGTTTCAAAGAGCTTGAGAATATTCATAATTCTCTCTCAAAAGAACAAGCTAACAAAATTGAACACAAATGAAGTTAATGGATTTCAAGAGACTATTTCTCTTCTCCATTTAGCCTGATGACACAGGTCTGTGGTCTCTCGTGTGTTGAAGTTCCCACATGATATATCTTTAAATGATTGAATATTTTAGCTGAAACATTTTTAATGTTAGTTCACTATTAGAAGATATTTGCATTTGGATTTGGCCCCAGTCTTCTTCCCCCAAGTGGACAATTTGGATTATATATGAAAAGGGTTAGAAGAGACCTTTCCATTTTCATTCCTTAGCACAGGCCCTGCCTCTATTAGCTCAGCACCATTACAAATCACAGACCTGGTGGCCTGAAGAACAGACACTGATTTTTCACAACTCTGTGGCCTTGAAGTGCAAGAGCTAGGTACCAGCAGATGTGGTTCTAAGTAAGGACTCTCTGTCTTCTGGATGGTCATCTCACTGTATCCTCACACACACACAAGAGGGCAGAGTGGGTGGGACGATTCAGTCACTTCTTGCATGCACACTAATTCTGTCATGGGTCCCACCTCATGATCTCAACTAAACTTAGTCACCACCCCAAAGGCCACCCCCTAACACCATCACACTGGGAGTTAAGGCTTCAGCACATTAATTTGGGAGTGAAGCACAACATTGACTCCAAAGACTAAAGACTTCTCATTGCTTGTGCACCTGCTTTTCTGATTCAGTTATTTCTGCAAGGGGCGAAATGTCTTACCTGATGTAAGGGATAATTTTTCCAGCCAGTATTTGTGTTTCATTCCAGCTTCTAGTTGTTGCTTGGTCTTCTCAGCCTTAGCAAAGAAGAACACCAGTACTCAGTGGTTCTTCAAGAACCCTCAGAGAACTGGCTCCAAATGCTCTAAAACTCAACTCCATGGTTCATGGTGGCTCAAGACTTTCTTGCTGTTAGTTATCAATTCTTATTTCTCTGCCCTATCCCCTACATGCTCTCTCTTCCAACATCATTTGTACCTAGGAGCAAAGTGGGCCTCCTTCATTGTTTTACCCACTGTGTGTCCAGAATATCCTAGGCTTGCTGACTGCCAATTTACCCCAAAGCAATCTAACTCCTGATTACTCTGCCTCTCTTTTCCTCTCTATATCCTCTACCTTGGGAAAAAGAGAAAAAATATCTTTTCCTATTGAGTGCATACCAGTGCCACCTACATTTAGCCCTCTGGATGTGTCAACTATGACTCTGAGCAAGTTTGTTCAGATATTTTCTTCCTGAACACTGAGAATCTCTCTTTGACATAATCTCAGATAAGTTTCTAAGAGAATAAAGGATGTTTCCACTATAATTTGAACTTTAGACTTATTTCACATTATCTATTTTACCTTTTTACTTTTCACTTTCAAATACAGAATCATAAGTGTGAGAGTTGTATGTCATGGAGCAAAATGAAATTACCAAAGCTCTGAAGGAGAGAATCTATGACTTGTCACCTACTTTCACCCCATAAGACCTTAGTGATATTTGAGTACAAAAATGACAAACTATTACCACTCTTGGGGTATAGGGAACCAGTCTACAATGAAGGCTTGTAGACCCCTATTGACTACTCCTTGTGGCTATTCCAAGATAAGAAGCAGATTAAGGGTAACTATCCACATTGTTCCTTTCCTATGGGCTAACATGTTGCACTTTGCTCTTGTAGGATGGGCACAAATGGATAAGGACATGGACAAGAGTCAGAGTCATTTCCCCAATGCCTGACCAGGTCACTATCCTTCACAGCCCAGGGACCACCAGGAAATTCATCCATTTTTTATAATATTAGTTACATGGATGGGAATAGTATGAAGAAAAAATATGACAAGCTAGGAATATATCATAAGAAAGAGAAAACTTGCGAGGGTCTAAGAAGGTTAGTTCAAGATATGACCCTCCCCCCCTTTTATGGGCTCTAATCTTTTATGTCTCAAAATGGCAAGATGGCACTTGTCCATTAGTGCAACTCTTAGAAATGGAACTATGCCAAATTTTGGTAATGCCAATTCCAGCTTCTTGTGAGAGAAGTTAAACATCTCTTTACCACATTCTAAACAGTCTCCAAACCCCCATCCACCAAACATACATCTTCAGCAATACCGTGAACACTAGACTTGGTCCCTTTGGAGGGAGCATAAGTACTCATTGCAGAGCTCACTGAAGGTCAGTGAGGCTTACTCAGAAGACAAACCACATGGGTGTCCCACAATCATAAATATGTGCAAAGTGAAGAAAGAGATCATGAATAAATGATTGGGCAGTCTTCAGATGAGAAAAAATAAGGGTCAAAAGGTGGTAGAACTTTCCAGGGACTGAACAGCCTCAGCAAATCAGAACCACAATAAAAACCCTGGGGAATCAGAGACTGATTCCTTGAGTAATACCTTAAAATATTAATAACAATAAAAAATCAAACATTTGGTATGAATCTAAAAATATGTGCAAGATGTACATGAGGAAAACAACAAAAGTATAATGGAAGAATGCAAAGATCTAACTATATGGAGATATAACTGTTCAAAAATGGAAAGACGATATTGTCAACATGCCAGTTCTTTCCAAATTGACCTATAGTTTCAATGTAGCTTCAATCAAATTCCAGCAAATTGATTAGTTGATATTGACAATTTTATTCTAAAGTTATATGAAAAGATAAAACACCCAGAATAGTTAATATAATTGCAGAAGAAAAAATCTAAAGACACATATTGCTCAACTTCAAATATATTCTAAAATATATGGTAACCAAGATAATGTAGTATTAGTGAATCAATGGACAAATAGATCAATGAAGCTGGTTAGAAAGTCCAGAAATAAAAAAAAGTCCAGAAATAGGCCTACATGCATAAAATCAATTCATGCTTGACAAGGGAACAAAGAAAATTCAATGGAAAAGGATAATCTTTTTAACACATTATGCTGGAATAACAGGACATCATATTAAAGAAATAAAAGAATCCAGACTCAGTGCTTATAGTAGTCACAAAAATTTACTCAGGTTAGATTGTATCTCTGAAAATGAAATAGAACCCATAAAACTCCTAGAAGATAATAACATCATAGGGTAAAATCTAGATGACCTTTGATTTGGTGCTATACCACAGATATAAATACTATACCACAGATATAAATACAAACAAAAAAAAAACTGATAAGTTGAACTTTACTAAAATTTAAAACTTCTGCCTCTGAAAACCACCATGAAAAAAATGAAAAGACAGGTTTCAGGGTAGGAGAAAATACTTGCAAATATATATTTAATAAGTCATGACTAGTTTTTTTCTACATAAAAACTAGAACTCAACAACAAGAAAACAATGACCCAAGTACAAATGTGTAAAAGATCTGACCAGAAACCTCACTCAAGAAGATATACAGGTGGTAGATAAACATATGAAAAGATAACTGGTATTATTAGGGAATTGCAAATTACAGCAATGAGCAACCAAAATCTGAAACAATGACAACATTGAATGTGGGTGAAAATGTGGAGTGATTGGAACTTTCCTTTATTGCTGCTAAGAATGCAAAAGGGCGCACTCAACTTCAAGGACAGTTTCGCAGTTTCTTATACAACAGTGCATACACTTACCATATTAATTAGCAATCACACTTCTGGGCATTAATTCATATGAGTTGAAAGTTCATGCTCACACACACACACAAAACCTGCATAAGGATATAGTATATATAAAATAATATATATATATAACAACCTGTTTATTATTGCTAAAACTTTGGAAATATGTGTTTAGTAGATAAATGAATCATCTGTGATACATTCAGACAATAGAATATTATTCAGCCACAAAAAGAAACAATCTATTATGAAACTTTATGAAACTTTAATGCATATTACTAAATTAGAAGTTGATCAGAAAAGGTTATATACTGCATGATTCATATTACATGACATTCTGGAACAGGTACATAGCAGAGCCAGTGAAATGATCATTAGCTGCCAGAAGAGAGGCAGGATGAAATCGGTAGAGCTTTGCTTTTGGGGCAGTGAAATTACTATGTATGAGCAATAATAATGGATATATGTCATATTTGTCCAGAATTATACAATGTACAACACACAGAGGAAATTCTAATGTCAACCAAGGATTCTAGTTAATAACAACATATCAATATTGTCATTAATTATAGCAAATGTATCAGAGTAATATAAAATGTTAAAAGTAGGGTGGGGGAGAGATACATCAAAAGTGTACTGTTCCTCAATTTTTCTGTAAACCTAAAACTACTCTAAAAATGAATTGCATAAATACTTAAGCCAAAAAAAGTGTGTATATGTTAAAACTTTGCATCCATATATCCTATCTTCCAATTCTTCAAGTGCCGTCAGTTACAATGATAAACTGTCATTTCCTCAGGGGAGGACCATAACCAACTTCTTCATCCTGTTTCTGTACTTAGTTAATGGAGCCTTTCTCTCCATCTTAAGCTCTTCCTTAGACCCATTCTTGTGCATTTGAACTAAATGGGTAATGCAGAAGAGATTTATCTGACTGATTTGTCCAGCTGAGGTAATGTCCTTTGAGTCACCATAATGATCTGTTGGCAGCTGCTGTAATCACCACATCTCTGTCACAGTCCCCCTGTGATAAGTGGGGCTAAGGGGACTTGGCTGCTGTGATGAACTCAGATGGAATGTTTGCTCAGCACAGGGGCTGTTTAGAGCAGCTGCAAACAATGCCACCCTGAGCTTCATGCAAGCCTCCAGGAAGGAGAATCTTGGTGAAGGAGCTGAGTCAGAAAGTTCACACTCCCACCTATGGGCCAAACTCCCACCCTTCTGTGCTGTTGCCATGGTTGGTGGCTTCTCCCTAAAGCGAATGGCAAGTCAACAGAGCACTTTAGACAAACTGTTTGTTTCTGTCCATTCACTGGTGACAGGACCAAACTGATGAGCGCCTCGTACCCCAGGAGACCCAGAGTCAACAAGTCCATTTTCTTCGGTGGGGTAGAGAGGTTGGGGTCACCAACCTCTTCCACAACCTCTTCCACATCCACTTCCCTGAGAAAGTGCAGCAGACAAGGCTGTTTGCCTCATAAATGAGGGTCATCCATGCCTGGAGAGGCATGAGCATAATTTCCCATTTTATAGAAGTGCTTGCTTTGGATTCAGATTCCTGATCTGATAGCTGGGATAAAAATTCCTTCCTAGAATGTGGGAACACTTCGAATATCCTCAAATTACTGCCCTTTCACTTAAAATTCATGATAGCAACAAAGCAGCTTTGTTTGTTTGCTAGGAATATTTACAACAGGTAAGTACTACCTTTGGGTGTATCCAGGGCTAATTTTCTCGTGCAGGTTCAGTAATCGGTGCCGTCATTCCTCACTACCTGATGCAGCACAGAGAGAGCAGAGGATAAAGGTAGTCAGACCTGTGGTGGTTGGAACTGGGACTTGGCCCCTTCAGTGTGTGAAGAGGAGCAGCTCACAACAAAGCCTGGGGTCTCAGATGCACCTATAACTCAGAAGACAGAACTTGTTCTGTGGGGTGGTTATGTGAGTCAACAGTGACTGTTGAATGAGCTCTGAATGATGCCCAGATGTGGCCGTCAATCATTGATTATTCTTAAAAATAAAAATGATGGAGAGAGATAAATATTGCAGCAAAAAAAAAATGACGTGGAAATATTTAAGGTAGAAGTCTGCTAGGGTATAAGTTTGAAGGTAGTCACCATTAATTGTGTGACTCTAATCCTCAAAAGATTGGTGCAGAGAAAATCACTGATACTTAGAGCAGGAAGAACAGTGACCCACAGCCAGGTATGATGGCTCGTGCCTATAAGTTTCAGCCTATGAAGCGGCCGGGGCTAGGGATCGCGGTTTGAGTCCCGCCTGGGGTCCGTAGCTAGACCTAGTTCCAAAAAAATAGCTGGGTGTGGTGGTGTGCACCTGTAATCCCAGCTACCTGGGAAGCTGAGGATGGGGACTGCTTGAGTCCGTGGTACCCCAGGCAACGAGAGCCTGCGGTTCCATGGGCAAAATAGCGAGACCTAGTCTCAAAAAACAAACAAACAAACAAACAAAAAAAAAACCAGTGACCCACAGCACCCAAGTACCCTGTTTTAAACACTTCTTCCTGAGAAATGAAGTAAATCTTCTTTCTTTTTGCCCCAGAGTGTATCAATCAAAGTTCTGGTCTCCAAGTAAAACAAATGAACTTCAGTAAATAAAGGCATTTATGGAAATATCAGCTTGCTCACAAACCCAAAAGGGAGACTGGAGATATAGGATCCAAAATCAAGCAGGATCCAGGTATGACTGGGGAGAGCACAGAACCCACCTAGGGTTCTGCGGGATCCAGGAAAGGAATGCCCCGGGGCTGCCTACCTCTCCCAACACCTTCACACAGCTCCTGGGCAACAGCATTGTCTTCACAGTGACAGTGATCTTTAGCTTTTTTT
>PVHY01023496.1:0-20897 GCA_004024945.1 Uropsilus gracilis
TGAGGAGGGTAGCCGACCAGTGTCTGAAAGACCATCCTTTTTACTAGCAGGGTTTGGGGATGTATAAGGTTCAAGGACGTGAAAGAGAGAAGCAGGTAAAGGTCAGCATGCCAATTTTTGTCATGTCTGGTGACTTGGATGACATCAGCTTATTTTTGTCCCAGCTGGGGATCAGCAATTTTGATATCTTCACAAGGTTCAGTCTTTGACTTTGTTTGGAAGTGTCTGTGCAGCAAGGTTCTTTTTCCTCAGAATGCAAGGGAAAAGCAAGATCTTATCTAAACACATAAATCAAGGTTTTCTCAACTTAATGGAGGAAGAGAGTATTTCTCTCTGAGGCAGGACAGAGTTGCTGTGTCACAGGTTATAGGGTCATGGAGGAGGCTGAGGACCCATGGGAGCTGAATTCTGCCCGCTCTGTGTTGCTTACCAGTATCTTCCTTTGGCCCTTCCAGGACTCTGATTCTCCGAGGCATTCCACAGCTTCCAACAGTTCCAACTTGAGCAGCCCCCCAAGCCCAGTGTCTCCCCAGAAGACCAAGAGCCTCTCTTTGGAGAGCGCAGATCGCGGGAGCTGGGACCCATGAATGCTTAACACACAGACCTGGCACAGAGCAGCTTCTCTCAGCAACCCTCCACTCACCTCATCTCTCACTTTCACCTCTCCCTCCATCTCTGCCTGGAGACCCCCAGGGGCTGGCAGCAGTAATGGGGTGGGGACTTGGGAATTCTGACATGCCTTGCAGACCCCACACCTCCCTCCACTTAACAGTAATGATCATAAAGGCAGACTTCACTCAGCAGCTTAGATGAATATTGATTTCATTTCAGACACTTAGAGTTGCTTTCCATATATTTACCCTTCCCCCCCAAAGGTAGCTTCAGTAAACAGATTACACAAATGTATGTGATAAGAGTAAGATTAGGCTGTTCTCACAGTAGAATCTCATAGTCCTGAGGTAGCGCACGGCTCCCTGGGCTCCCAGAGGGGTCCGCTCAGCTCTCAAGCAGCCCCCCCAGTGAATGTCCACCTTGTCGTTGCCAGAACACCCTCACACCCTTATTAATTAAAACAATGCATATTTTACTACAATATGGAGTTTAAATAAATACACAAATGTAGAGGTTAAATACTGAATGTATATAGTAAAAAGAAGCATCTTGTATTCAAGGAAAGAGGGATGCATATATGAGAGAGATGATTTAATTTAAAGAAATGTGTTGTTTCTTGTCTGTTTTCCTGCTAAGTAATTTAAAGAGTAGGAAGGCCCCAAACTGACATTATAAGAGGGTGAGCAGGAGAAATCAGAGTTCCCTTTAGTGCCATGTTCTCAAGCTGTCACAGGTCACAGTTACCTGCAGGCTTTAGGAAAACACTCACAGACAGGTTTCGTTGGTTGGGAGTACAAACTGGGCACCAGACTTTTCACACTTGAAGCCTCTTCAGTGTCATCAAAAGGCAAACTCACTTCTATCCAAGACATTTCTTTATCAAGTAGTAGAATTTGAACCATGTTTTTTATTATATATTTTTGGTATCTTCTGCACATGAATGTAGAAATACAGTTCTATCACCGTCTGTTCCCTTTATCTGAAAGGACACCAGGACCTTCCTAAAGGTCCAGAAAAAGGTTCATAAAAGGACTTTTTCCTGAGCTGATTCGATCCCTCCCTGAGTTGCAGTGTCTGTCCCCAGCCAAACTGACTTTTCAGGAAGGAGTCTATTTTGAAGGGAGGGTGTGAGCTTCCTCAGATTAAGCCTGGGAAAAGGTCTTTAATTAACCAAATACTCTAAAGCTTCAAATGCAAGGACTTGAATAGCCTTAACCAAATATTCTTCCCCATGTTCAGCCCTGGTGCACAGGTAGGAAATTAGCCCAGCATGTCCAGATAAGCGTTTCCCCCTCAGTTGCTATATTATGTTGTTAGTTACATTTTACTTTGACTCTCTGCTATTTTAACCACAAGGAAATTAGATACAGTGCCAGGGGACTTTATTCTCCTGAGTCAGTTCACCAGTTGAACAGATGAGTAGAGAAAGAGAAATTTTTTAAAAAGAGAAAGGGAATAAAAGTATTTCGTGAAAGTAAAGAGAATCTTCCTCTCCTACTTCTCATCTAAGTTTTCTGAGAAATAGAAATAAGATTTTCTCCTGTCTTTAAAATGGAAGCATTTCCTGCAGTTGCTGATGTGGAGCAGCGTGCGATGCTGCTTCCAGCACTCAGCAGACCTGATGGGAGCCTGGGCTCTCCAGGGATCTGCTCTGTAGAGCAGGTGACCCACAGGCCATGAGAAGGGACCCAGGCTGGGGTCATGCGGCAAAAGGTCTTTAGTATTTAAACATTCTGGACTCAGGGTATGTGCTTGGACTTGATTATGTTTTCACACTCCAGATGGCATAACCGCTGCACAGTTCTAACCTCCTCAGTCTTTGGAAAAGAAGCCTCATGTAAAATTACTTTTGTGCATCCAGACATCGAGGGTTGGCCTTGACAACTACTAAGGCCACGTGACTGACAGCTCCTTAAATGTGGAGTCTCGTAGAAAAGGGGGAGTCAGTCAGCCACAGTCCCGAATGACTGCACCAGCCTCACTCACCTCACCTCACCTTGCCTTCTACCCCACTTACCCCTCATCCCAGGCAGAGAGGCCACCTGCCAGGTGAGAATCCAGGACTCTTCACTCTCAGTGTGTAGCTTCAACAACCAAGTACAGATTTATGTTGCCTATGGGTGCTTATCTTTAAAAGGATGCTTTTAGGATCAAGATGTACCTACCTGACATCTGGGTGCCGCTCCCTGCAGTGCAGATGAGCGGGAAGAAGCAAGTTGGGCCTGGCTGCCCTAGTAACCCAGTGGCTTATACTTCACCACTTGGTTCTCCACAGTAATTTCAGGTGGTCTTACCAGACACAGTAGAACAGCCCCAAATATGATTTGATTCTAAAAGCAGGATTTGTGAGAAGACACACTGCCAGGGCAATAGTTTGGAGGGAGTGGGGCAGTATTTTCCCCTAATAATAATCATCCTACTGGGCTTACCCTTAAATATGAAGCCAGTTACTTTTAAAAGCTTCTGAGAGAAATGATTGGAAAAGATGGGTTCCAGGGAAATGGAAAACATAATGTCCTATTAAAGAGATCAGTCACTAAGATCACAGAAAAGGCACCTGACTGTCTAGAGTCACTCTTTGTTTTAATACAGGACACATTTAAGATGTGGCCACAGAAACTCATGCTCAGTAGAAAGGAAAATTAGATGAAGAGGCCTTTCAGGCAGCATCTATCTGTTGGTATTTGGTGCTATCTATGTCCAGCCAGTTTCTTCTTTACCCCTGAATTGATTTCCTCTAGTCATTTGCTCTGGGTAACTGAAATTACATATATTCCATTTTGCCAAAAACAAAAACTTTCCTTCTGATCAAATTATTGCTCTAGCTGATTTCACTTCTTCAGTTATATGTGAGCAGGTGTGTGTGTGCGCGCGCGCGCGCGCGCGCGCGCACACACACACACACACACACACACACTGATTTGTGTTCTTTACCAGAGGTTTAAACCTGAGACATAGCTGAAAAGGGCCTTGCTAAGTTTACAGCAACAATCTGTCATTCCCCAGCGGACCGCCCCTCTCTGCCTCCGTGTTGGTAAATAATGCCTTTGGGTGACACAGTGGCCACATGTGCTTCTGTGAAAGACCAGTTGCATTTATCTGGACTCAGGTTATCCTTAAAGCCAGAGCAGGGGTGGCCAGACATCCCTAACTCCAGGGACTCCTAACTCTAAGGCCATTTGACAGCCATTTGCCAGCGATGAAAACCGCAGTCTCCCACCTGAGCAGTGCCTGGTAAAGCTCTGCCCTTTCAGACCAGAGGGACGCTCTCAGTTGTGGTCAGACTTGGCCACGTCCATGTCCACTAGGCACAAACAGGAAGTCCCTCCCCCCAGGCCCTGGACTTGATATGCCACATGACGTTTCACAGAGTCGAGCTTAGGACCTATTTCCTTGTTAGGACTTTATTGCTCAAGTCCAGAGTTCTCCATAGTCTAGCTGCAAGGGGGCCTTGCTTCAGCTGCAGTTCTGTCTCTAGCCCCAGCACTGACCTGCAGGCCAGGCACTTCTTCCCAGTGACAGCCATTACACACAAGGAACCATTTCATTTATGGGGGAAATTGACTAAAGCAAATCAACCTTAAAGTTTCATGAAAACAAAATCACCTGCTTTTCATTTCATAGTGTGATTTTATTTTATAAATTTTTTAGGGTTTTTTTTCTCATTGTAATATTGTACAGTTTTGCATGGCCTAGGTGTAATCATTTTTTTATTTGTTTAGAATTTAAATGCTGACACACATGTGTGGAAGGGGAAAAGATACTGCTTTGGCCTCTTATCACTCCTTATTTCATTTTGATTGGTTTATGCCCTCCATGTTTTAGGGAACTTTATAAAAGATTCTCTGCTACTAAACAACGATGTGGATTCTTTTGCACAGAAATATTTAAGGTGGGATAGTCAAACTATAACAAAAGACTCCTCACCAGTGTTTTATGTTATCACTTAATATTAACCAGACTTTGATGTATTGCAATAAAACAGGGGACTGTTAAATTGAGTGTTTTATCTTCTCCGCCCCACCCCCTCCAATTAACAAAGAGAAGAATGGAGAGGGGGGAGACTTACTGGTCCCTGCTTTCCGTCATCCCCCCTCTTATCCAGGCCCCTTCCTCTCACAGACATGGGTTGGCTTATTGTTGGACTTTTGTAGTTCCTTCCAGAGCTCAGGTAAGAACATTCGGTTCTCTGGACATGTCAGCTCCCATCTCTGGTCAAACCTCTTGTTTTAGTCAGCGAGGCAGCTCCAGCTGCCAGGCCCTCTTCCCCACTTGTCACCCCCAGCTGGTAAACCTGGTGCGGGAAAGACCAAAGGAAATAAATGGGTTCCCGCTAAACCAGTGTGCTAAGACCCCTTCCTGTGTGCATCTCACAAGTAATTGACATCTCTTACTGATCTGTGGGTTGGTTAGAATGCACAGTAGTTGAGAGGCGGTGGTGGAACCGGCTTCAAGGCCTTGGTAAAGGTTCAGCATCACAGGCTACAGTCTCACGGCAGCCGCCTGAGTCTGCTGAGGCAGCTCACTGCTGCCCTGGATGACTCATCAGTAAATGTGGCTGTGGAGCGTGGAGCTTGTCCACAGCCATACCCAGAGGGACCAGGCCTTGGGCAGGATGGGCCCATGGCGTGTGGTCTGCCAGCCTACAAGGATGCAGTGTGGGAACAGAGGGCCTGCACATCCTGGTTCTACTGCATGCTGGTCCTCAGCCAGCCACTTCCCCTCTGAGCTGCCTCATACAGGAAATGTCCACTTTGGCGCAGGAGTCCATAATATATCATGTCAAATTATACTGAACTACAAAAGCTGGTCGCCAGGAGTAACCCTCGGTGGCCCCCATCACCTCTCCTTGGGACTAATCAGACCCCTCCCTCCATTACAGCGTCCAGCACGTCTGCTCCTGTTAGTCCCAAAATCTTAGGTTTCCTTTAAGAAGTCTTAAAAAAAAAAAATAGGAGAACGAAAGGGTAAATGAATCAGTCAGGCTTCTAATATTAGCCTCGATGGCCAGCACCTGTGATGGTGCCCCATCCCCATGATGGCACATGCTAACCCAGTGGGTGTTCACATGTATGAAAGAGTGCACCTGGACCTGGGTGGAGAGGATGAAAGGGCGGCAGCACCCCAGGGTGACAGAGCACGGAGGAGAGAAACACAAAGGGAGAATGTGAAGAAAACACCAGAGAACTGCCAAGGGAAGTGTGAAGATTCCTAGGGGACTAGCGGGGCTGCCGGCCTCCCTGGCCCTGCTGTTTGGTGTGTCTGTGTAGCTGCTAGAAGCCATAACCTACTCAGATCTGGAAGGAGTGCACTGCAAGCACCTGCCTTGGACCCCTGCAGTCTCTCAAAGGTGCCGCTCATTTTCCAAGGCTGGCCAGGTTAGACGGGTCCCCACCTCGCCATCAAGGTCACCCCAGGGAAAAACCCATTTCAGGAAGCATCCTCAGCTGTGCTGACGGCTCAAGTGGCCTCATTGGCTGGGCACTGGCAGGGGCTACAGTGGCCATTGTCACCGCTGTCTTCTGGGCAGCTGTGTTTGTCACACAGGCACGTGGGCCAGGTGCACACAAAGCGACATGCAGCTGTCAAGTCACCCCTTCCTCTGCCAGCCTCCCCCCACACACACACCGTTTCTTTGATGACCAGTGCGGGCTGTGGCTTTCAGATTTGGCACCAAGAGCGTATGTGTGCAAACCCAGCGGGCATCTGGAGGCAAACAAGGCAGAGACACTGATGTTGGCTCGATGTCATCCCTTTCCAAGTATGGGAAGGAATGCCACAACGCTGCGGTGGGTTTGTTGTTTTTTAATTGAAACAAGTAAATCAGACAATTACAAGAACTGTAGAAAAATGAGAGCCCGATTTGGTTCACCTCCCTCCAGAAAGGCCTGGGCTGGAGGGGAAGGAGAGGCCCCCTCACACACCTCCTGCTTGGAGATAGCTGCCAGCTCTCCACCTCTGCCCCCGCCCCGTAGCATGCAGTAGTTCTCTAGAAACTTCCAGATATCAGAAAAGCTTCGCCTGGTTAAACAGTACCTGTTGGTATTGCTCAGCTCTGCACTCACTTGTCCCTTTTCCAGACCACAGGCTGGGAAGGAAGGGGGCAGAAACTGCAAACATCATTCTAGAAACACATGCACACACACGTCTTCTACAACAGTTAATAAAGCCCTAAAAAGCTCTGTTGGGTGGTCTGGTTTTTTGTTTGTTTGTTTGTTTGTTTTCGGTGTCAGGAATTCAACGAGTATCTGCTCACCTCTTGGTAGAGTCAGTAGTCAATGTTGACATTAGGGAAAAACCCTATACAAAAAAATAATAAAATTGCCTTTTTCTCTGGCCAGGCCAGCATAAACAAAACAGCAGGTCATGCCAAAGTAGCTGGGGTGAAGCTGGGGTTTCCTTTTCATTCCTGTGCTGCTCAGCTGATACCCAGCCATGAACACTGTGGACGAGCCCTGGCAGTGAGCAACACCTCGGCTCCTTCAGGGCAGCCACCCTCTCTGAGCGGGTCACGGGGCGTAGAGGGCCCCTGGGGCCACCTACTCCAGGAACATCAGTGGAGCCCCAGCTACTGCTGCTCAGCATGCCTCTGGCAGTAGCTGCTATAAGCCTCCTCGAACATGGCTTTACAGGAGAACCGGGCCTTCAGCTTGGAGCAGATGAGGAAGGAGCCCCCCATTTTCCTGTGCAGAGAGTAGGTCTCCTCAGGGGGGGGGACGAGACGGTGCTTCAGCATGATGGGAATCAGGTTGTGAATCTTCTCGGTGGTGCTCTGGGTGCCGAAGTCGAAGGGCTCGTCTGAGGCGAAGGCCTCCCCCAGGATGAGGATGGCATCCAAGTGGGCATCCTCCATGGCCTGGAGGCAAGGCAAACGCAGCAAGACTGGAGAACCCACCACAGCCTGGGGGACTGCCAGGCAGTATGTCTCCCACTGAAATCAGGGTGAGTGGTGCACACACTCAAAGCACAGGGTCAGGAAAGCTGCCCTAGTGGGGAACCAGGCTCCCCGCAATGAAAGGGCCTCTGCCTTAGGGTGCTCCCATTGAGTCTTTATCAGACACTCCAGTCAGCGATCCTAATCATGGGGGACCCAGACCCCAGGTGGGTCTGGCCCCTTCCCAGTGTCAGCGAGAGCAAAGCACTACTTCCTGAGGCTTGTGGGCAGCGGGGTGGGCAGCGGGACGGACAGCTGCCTCTCCATCCAAAGGGCTGATGAGATCTAACGCTCCCCTTAACCCCCATGAGGCCGCAGAGGTAAGGACTGGGGTCTGCCCATCACCTCCCTCACCAAAGCTCACCTCCAGCCCCGAGACAGATCTCAGTGCCCAGGCAAGTTGTCACGAGTCCACCAGCACCAACCTGCTATCCCCTAGCCCGGCCATTCTGGGGCCCTCCAGGCCACTACTACCTGAGTGTATCCATTTACAAACTGAGGTTCCGCTTAAAAGATTGCAAAGGGAAAAGCAGTCCGCAGCCTGTCCTCCCCACAGGCAGCGACAGTGGTCCCGGAGCTGTGCCTGCATCCGCCAGTCTCGGTGACTCCAGAGGCCAGGGGGCTCACCTTGACCTCATAGCCGGTGAGGAACTTCATCTCTATGGATTTCTTCAACACGGCTTCCCTGTCCCTGTCCGCAGCAGCCCTGATGATCTGATGGAGGTGCAGGGGACATCACGAAGGCACTTGAAAGGCTGGAAACCACCCCCAGGCCCTCCCCCCACAACTGCCAACACCAGCCAGCCCTTTTCATCCTTTCTCTCCCTTCCAGATCCACAGCCAACGCTGGGAGCCAGAGGGGTGGTGGCCTCTCACTGACACCAGACCTGGCACACAGGACAAGAGCCCGGTCCCCTCCCCTCCAAGCCCCCTGGAAAGCATGGCTGCTGAGGCCAAGCCCCTGCCTCCACCCTACCTGAATGTAGAGGTCAGTGAATGATCTGTCATATTCCCGAGTTGCCCCAAAGTCCAGAAGAGCCACCTGGGAATAAGCAGTACCAGGGGAGATCAGGCTTGGGAGCCCCTGGTGAGTGAGACTAGGGGGAGGGGCATAGAGTGAAAAGGGAGTCTTGGCCGAGACCCCCGGATCTCAGGACCCTGCCCAAGAGGCTTCACCAACCTACTCTAATGAAGCTCTCAGAAACACGTGAGTGTCCCCTCCCCCAGAGGCTCACCTTGTGCAGCTGAGGGTCATAAAAGAAGTTGGACCAATTGGGGTCTGTCTGCATGAAGTGAAACTCGAACAGCTCCCTCAGGCACAGGACCAGGATGTTGTAGCAGATCTGGGGTTAGGTAGGTGGTGGGGGGGCAGTCACAGCAGCCCCAGGCTGCCTGGTGTCCCGTAAGTCTGGGACTAGGGAAGTGTGACCCGCTCCCCTCTTTGTCTTCCACCCCACCCCCACCAGCTGTCCAGAGGCTGGTTTCCAGTCCCTGGTGCCATCTGAGGGGCACACAGCAGCCCTCCTGTCCCCTCCTCCCACTGGCCCAATGCCAGAATCCTCCCCAGGGAGTGTGTCAGGGCTATGCTCAGACGCACCTCGTTCCGGATCTCCTGGCTCAGGTGCTCAGCCTGGTCCAGGGGGAAGCCCGCTATCAGCTCTGTGGTCAGCACATGGGGACTGCAGAGCTCATCCACAATCTCGGGCACATAGAAGAAGGGGTGGTTCTTCAGCAGCATCCTGGCGGAAGCAGGGGTTCATACCCTGGTACAGATCCCACCCCCACCCTGGGAACCACAACAAAGGGACAGTCTCCAAAGCACTGGACAGGACGTGGCCACAGCCCCAGGCCCCGACCAGAGCCATCGGGGTTCTCAAAGTCAGAGGGGCCTTCACACAGTCCCCCACTGTAGAACCCCTTCGACGCCCTGGAACAACAGGCAACGGGCCCGGTGAGGAGCTGCACCTGAATTTGCGAGCACAGGCGGCTTCTCGCTGGTAGTCACACTCCAGGGCCAACTCCCGCCGCAGCACATCGATCAGGTGCTCAGGGAACAGGCCTGAACAGGGAGGAAGATGTCAGGGCAGGCCGGGGGTTCCACAGGAGGCTCCTCCTGGGTCCCCAGGACCTGTCCCAAATGCCTGCCCGTGACCAGCAGCTGGCTCAGACCTTCTGGAAGCACGTTGCTCATGTTCAGCACGGCCATGAGGTTGTTGACGTCACTGTTGATGCTCTGGGCCACACCAGGGTACTGCAGGGGGCGAGAGGGGGGCAGACAGGGCAGGAGCCTTGGAGAGACGCTGGCTCCTTCCACCCTGTCAGCTTCTCAGCTGCGTCTACCCAGATCCCATCCCCTAAGTGAGTCAGAGGCACAACCTGTTTGCCATCTACCTTGCCCCACCCCCCAAGCCCAGCTGCCCAACTCAGGGCCCACAGCCCTCCAGCCCAGGCCACAGCCCGCCCCACCTAAGCCAAGCTTATGGGGAGGATGCCGAACCTCCCCCTTCACTCAGCACCAACAGCAGAGCCTCAAAACAATGCCTGCTCCTCACAACCAAGAGGGGAAAAATGCCAACACTGAACAACACAGCCTGAGAACCTACTTTTATTAGTTCACTTAGCGCTGAGTTTCCAGAAGCCAAGCGGGGCCTCACTGTCCCTTCCAGGTCACAGCTCACCAGGCACCACTGTGGGTCCAGAGGGCCCCCGTCCCGGGCGATGTGCCCACCCACAGGGCCTGGCCCGGCCCTCACGCTCCACTGTGGGCCAGCGCCCATGCGGGCACCTACCTGAATCTTCATGGCCACCTCGCGGCCGTCCTTGAGGCGGGCCAAGTGCACCTGCCCAATGGAGGCTGCGGCGAAGGGCCGCTCCTCGAAGTACTCCAGCTTGTCCCGCCAGCTGGGGCCCAGGTCACTGTTGAGAGTTTTCTGGAGGGAGAAGCGGGAGAAGCCAAGGAGGGGCTGTGAGGACAGGCCTGGCCACTGGGAGAGCCACGGCGCCCCCCCCCCCGCCCTTCCAGGGCCACGGCTGCCTCACCATCATCTGCTTCAGCGGCATGAAGTCAGCACTCTGCCTCACCCGCTCGAAGATCTTGGCCAGGTGGGGGTTGATGAAAGCGTCATCTGGAAGGCACGAGGGAGGGGATGAGCCCCTGAGAAGGAGCCACCAGGAGGGGAACAGCCCCAGCACCAGCCGTGGGAGGGAGGCCAGATGCTGCCTGCCCCCCCCCCCCCAAGCTGGAAGCTAGGGCCCACAGACAGGCCCAGGCCAGGCCCACACAGCCCAAGTCCCCCACCTTTGGGGGGATTTCCCCACCTGTATAGATCCCCTTGCACCTTAGGCAGAGATCCAAGAGGATGCAGGGACACTGACCGATTCTGTGCACATTGGCGCCAACAATGCATATCCTACCCAGAATGCTAGGTGTCACTATGAGCCCAGGGGTGGGGGGACCTGCATTTGGGGGGGCTGTGTGTGCTGTGGCTCTCCAGTCAGCCAGTGGTCCAAGGGGGTGGGTTTCTTAGAAGTAACACGCATAACTTCGCATGATTATAAAGGAAATACGTTCAGGAAATAAAAGTCCAGTACAATGTTAAAAATACGCACAGTCTAGTCACAGAAAGCTGTTCTTTTCTCTTTTTTTATGAATTGCTTCGTAACTGCAGTCACCCTGAGTGGAAAGTGCTTTCCTCACAGCGTCTCCATGAAATTCCTGGAGCTGGGGGGGTCTGTGCTCACAGGACCTCAGATACAAGCCTGCCAGAGGCAGCAACATGCCTGAACCCTGGAACTGTCCCGGCTCTCAATGGGAGGGTCAGCTGGCCCGGTGGCTGCCTGAGGGAAACATTCTCAAGGACACTTTCCCTGGAGACACCACGGGAAGCCTAGAGGCTCCCCCAAACATAGCTCTGCTCTTGAAGCCCCACTGAGTCCACCTCCTCAGCCCCTGCCTCTCCTCCATGAGGTCGCACACCCTTCTGCAGGGTCACCCAGGGCAGGCTTGTGAGCTTCCCCACCAGCATCCTCACTTCCTATCAGGAGTGGGAGGACAGCAGGGTGTTTCCCAAAGCTGAGAAGCCAGAACCACCTCTGGATACCTCAAAATACCACCCCCCAAAAAAAGAAAAAAACACCACTGTGGATTCCAATTAAGACACTATCTTGCAACATCCCCTGAGAGACTGCTCTCAGCAGGGTTCAAGCACCAGGAGCCAGCAGACAGAAAATCTCCTGAGCGGGAGTGAAGCGCTGCCCCTGACCACTCCTGCTCTGGCAGACCCCCTCCCCCCACCCCCACCCCTCAGAGAGTCTGTTCCAGGTAGGAGCCCAAGGCATCACCAGCACCACTTACCCTGAATACTCAGCATCTGGCCCAGCTTGAGTGCCGCCCCGCGCACCTTGCACAGTGTGCTGACAATGCGCTCTGCGTTGGCCTCGGACAAGAAGGGGCTGGAGTCCAGCATGGCCTTCTTCCCTGCAGATAGGGCAAGGTCAAGGTGTCTGGGCATCTCACCCTACCTCATGGCCAGGGGGATCAGGGAGCTTATGTGCAGACCTAATCTAGTGCTCACCAGCATGTGCCTCAGGCAAGGCACACACCCTCTCTGCATCCCTACCAGTGAAAACAGGACCACACAGAACATCAGTTTGGGTGGGGCAGTGGGAACAGGGATGAGGGTACAGGTTTAAGTATGATGTAAGAAAGCCAGCACAAAGCCTGAAGCGTTGCTGGATCAATGTCTGCTTCCCCTGTGCAGCTCTGAAACTGGTCAAGGTCTCCTAGTCCCCATCTGCACCCCAACACTACATTTCCCAGGGCCGACTCCAGCACCCCCCAATGGACACCTGCACAGATTGCATGGGGTCCGGAGGGGGCGCCATGGGAAGGCATGGTGAGGTGAAGATAGGGCCAGCACTGGGGAGGGGCCTGGAGGGATCCAATCAGGCAAGGCCCACCAAGCCACTGTCCCATGCCTAGCACACCCCCAGTGCACCGAACAAAGGTCAGCAGCCCCCAAGGGTCACTGCATGTTCCCCAGGGTCACTGTCCTGAAAGGAGCTCAGGGTCAAGGGCAGCACATGGGCCAGTCAGCACCTCCCTCTCCCCGTGGCCCATAGTGGCCCTTGTAGCCAGCAATGGTCCCAGGTGAACAGCAATGACCTCAGGGGCACAGAATCCTTTGTCCAGTACACTCAGGGGTGACTCAGAGGGGATGCAGGGAGCCTCTAAGTCCGGCTCCCAATAGCAGAGGGTGAGTGTAGGGGGCAATGGGGAAGGGATGACAGGCCTCTAACTAGCTCCACACCTTAGCTCCCCACCCCAGCACAGGCTGCCCAATGAGGAGTGAGGGCTGTGTAGGGGCTGTGTAGGGGGCTGGGGCCCTGGGGCCTGCCCCAGTACTCCCCTGCCTTCCTTGACTCCTCCCACCCTTCCTCCTTGGGCCTTCTTCCCTGTGACACTCAGTGCTTTGCTGCCCTCTGTCCTGTGAACTCCATTAGACCAGAAGGCCCCCGAGGGCCTCCCCCGCAGCACCTGGCACTTTACTCAGAGTGCGAGTGAGCCAGGTCCCAAGGAGAGCTCTGGAGAGGTGGCCAGCGCACCAGTGCTCTCTGCCCCGGGGGATGTGTTCAGTGCGGCCTCTGACTCACCAGGGCAGAGGGTACAGTGTGCATATAAGAACTAAAGGCCCAGGGGACATGACTTTGCAGAAGGGAGGCCTCAAAGCGAACATGCAAATATGCCAACACCTCAGAATGGTGCGGTGGAAAGGGCTCGCTCCTGGGGTCCAAGACAGCAGGGAGGTTGTGAGATGGTGACAGACCCTAATTCTACAGGAAAAGACCAAGCAGCTCAGGGCAGGAAGGGTTCTGGGTCACACATCACCTTGGACACCGTAGAAAGTTATAGGCTTGGGCAAGGCAACCCCTCTGTGCTGGTAGAACTGCTGTGGGTTAGGGACTAGGCCTGTGTTCCTGAAGGAAAGGTAGCAGAGGGAGGGAAGCAGGAGAAGCCACTGCTCCCCTAGACACACTGAACACCGGGCTGATCACAACGCTCCTGAGGTGTGGGACAATACCTGGCCCTCTAGGACCTTCCCCGGCCGAACTTCCCCACAGACAGTGGGTCCACACAGAGGTTGCCATCCCTGCCTAGGCATGGCTGGTTCTGAGAATGAGGGAACAAGGGGAGTCCAGGTGCACGGTGAAGTGCCCCACTAAGAGGCCCTCCCGGGACAGGTGGGCCAGACTGATGGGACTCCTCCAGGACACAGGGCCCAAGAGCCTACTCTCAGGCTAATGGTACTGGGGCGATGCCCAGTGCAGGGTCACCACTGCCCCCAACTAAGGACAACTGCTGTAACCTTGAAGACAGTTTGGCCTCTTCCCTGCTTAGTTGGACAGGACAGAAAGTTGCCAGCTTCAGGGGCAGAAGTGGGGTTAGAGCGGGCTTATGCCAGGGAAGGGCTTCTGAGAACTCAGGGCACCTCCTTGGAATGCTGCCCCATGTCAGTCTGTGTGAATAATCTAGAATTCAATAATCTAGAATTCTCTTGTCTAACTCACTGAATTGGAAGGAGTCGCATCTCTAGAGTAACTAAAACAAAACTAAAACTCTTGTTCCTCAGAAACCCAGGCTTGCTTTCCCACAGTGTCCCAGTATCAGAGCTAAAAATTCAACTATATCCTCTGTCCTCCAGGTCACGCTAAGGACGTGCTCCCGTGTTCAGGGGCCTGTGGAGACAAGCCTGTGGCCCCTCTGGCAGGTCACTTGTCCACACGAGCATTTGTCGTGGGAGAAGAGGGACTGTCCAGTGGAGCCAGGTCACAGGCCGGCAGCCGGGCCTTTCACTTGCACTGCAGCCAGACAGCAGGGAGTCACTAGTTCCCAGAAGACGGAAGGGGGCGTAAAATGACTGCTACTTGAATGGGCTGGGGGTAAGGAAAGCCAGCTCGGAACTCCAAATATATCATGAGGATTACACCAAGCAGACCATGTCAGGGCTGCTCTCATACCCCCAGGACCTACTAGAGGGAAGCCCCCTAGACCCCCCTAGTCTATCCCCCCAAACTGAACAAGTCTGGGGAAAGGGCAGGTGGGAGGACGGCAGAGCCTCTGGTGCCCCGTGCCCCACACCGACCCACCAGCACAGCATCATGAGCATCTGGGCTGGGAAGTGACCAGTCTGCAGAGCATTATCCCCCAACACCTGGTCACCTGGGCTCAGGGTTCTGACCTGGTCCTGCGAGACAAGGGCATCGTGGAAGAGGGGCCGGAAGAGGTGATGGCCTCCCCACAGTTTAGGGAGGGAGGACCCACTGGAGTCTGCCCCAGTAGTTCTCAAACCCCTCAGCCACAGCTGATTGGGGGCCCTGGGACCCCAGCAGTTCCAATTATCAGTGGCAGAGTCAGTGCCAGAAGGGCCAGGAAGGGTTGGGTGAGCCAGGACAGGTCAGGGTGAGGAAGGATGTGAGTAGACCTCAGGTCTCAGTCAACCTCAGGTGGACCACGGAGAATACAGGTGAATGGTGTGCCTGGAGGCTAACATTTTGGGAACTGGGGGGCTGACAGGCCCAGCTCACAGGGCCCTCCACCCCCCTGCTGACAAGGGTCCCACTCACCTGTGGAGCTCTCAGGACGGAGGCTCTTCTTGGCGACCTCAGCCAGTGCCCCAAAGCCCAGACCCACAGCCAGCCCTGCGAGGAAGAGGAAAGGCTACTGGGAGTTTGCGCAGGGAGGGGACTGCCCAACACCCCTCTACCCCGAGGCTCAGAGCAGCACCACATACACTCACCTCCACTCACCAGGGACCCACAAGCACACACCACATCTGGGGAGGGAGGCAGGGGCAGGAGATACACATTTGCTGTCTTCAAAGAGCTGACTCAAGGTAGGTGCATTCTATTAAAAAAAAAACTCTACTGTCCCCCATTACGTCATCCCCTTCGCTAGGCCGGTGGGACACACGAACACATCCCAGCACACCTGCAACTGGGGAACTCTCTGGGAGGACCCAGCACAAGGGGGAAATGGGTCAGGAGCAAGCAGTGTAGGCGAGGCCCTTCTGAGAACTCAGGGCACCTCCTTGGAATGCTGCCCCATGTCAGTCTGTGTGAATAATCTAGAATTCAATAATCTAGAATTCTCTTGTCTAACTCACTGAATTGGAAGGAGTCGCATCTCTAGAGTAACTAAAACAACATCAATGGGGTGGAATATCGGCAAAAGCGAAAGGTGGATGTTCCCTATCCAAGTCCTGGGGCCTCACACAAATTCAGGCTGCAGCCACCACTCAGCGTAGAAGGTTACCCACTACCCATCTGGAGTATTCTGAGGATAGTGGGGTACTAGACCCGTCTCCCCTTTTAGAATCTTCTAACATTTGTCCTCATTTGTCCAGACAGATGTCAGACCAGGATGATCCCAGCTGTCTAACAGGTGCCACTACGGCTACGGAAAGAGCCTTTGGTTCTGAGCCAGGGCCAATTTCCTCTGCTTCCAATGCAGCTGTGCTTCACATGCTAGCAGAGAAAGGCGTGTGCTCGAGCACGCCTGCCACCACTGAAGGGCCAGCGTGGAAACCCATACAAACTGCTACATCTCTCCAAGTTTTCTACAAAGATTACATAGCACTCCTATGCAGGTGTCCTGAGAGTACCGAAAAACTGATTGATGGGAAATACACGTTCAAAATAAAAAAATGACCTAGTTTTAACAAACGTATTTGGGACACCTTGGAGCCATCAGGCAATGCACAGGCACAGCTTTCACAGTCAGCACCTGCCTGGGGGGCTGTGAGGACCAAACCCCAGGGAGAGCAAAGCTTCCTCCGGGTGGATATGAGGTGATGCCATGTGTGTGTTGTCACCACTCCTGCTCAGAGTTCTCAGACCAGGGCCAACGAAAAGAAACACCGTGACCGTAAAGAAACACAGCCACCATAAACATTTTCAAGTAGCCAGATCTAAAATGGGCAAAATGAATTCTAATATATTTTATTTACTCAAATAGACCCAAAAATATTACCATTTCATCAAGTACTCAATAGGAAGATTTTAGGAATACTGTCCTTTTCCTCACGCTGGGTCTCCAGCCCAGCCTGGATTTTCACACAGTGCATCTCAGACCAGCTGCGATTGTGTAGGGCCCCAGAGGGCCAATGGCCACATGTGGACAGCACAGCAGCACAGGAAGCCTAGGAAGAAGCTGCAGACACTAGAAACGGCCCTCGGGTGTAACCCCAGGACCCATTAAGGACATCTTGGGCTACTCTACCTACATCAAGTTCAAAGACAAACCTATGAAAGAGGCAAATAGTGGTAATCTGGACTAGTCATTGCTGAGCCTCTCCTGCAGGTCAAGGTGGCCCCCTAGCTCCTCCTCCTAGGCCTCCCTCAGATGCTCTGGCCATTTCTAGACTGACGGGGCCAAACCAAACCAAAGCTCTCCAAGGTCAGCAGTTGGTCATATAGTAAATCACTGAAAGAACATTCCACAAAGGAGACCTCAGTCCTTTCCATGGCCCATGAGCACCCTCAAGACCAGCCCAGTGCCAGACCTAATGTGCTGCCAACTGACAGGTTCCCCACTTTAGCCAGGTGATGAAAGCAGATCCTGCCAACCAGCCAGTCCTAACCACCTCACAAGCTCCTGCTCCAGTGAACCAGGTTAACTGGCTGGCCTACCACGTCTACCCTAGTGAGTTTACGATGATTGTAAGAACCTCACTGAGAGGGAAGGGCAGGGCCCAGTGGGTGCTTCCTTCTCTCAGAACCAGTGGCGCCTGCAGACAACTTCTGGAAGAATGGACATGTCTGCTTCAATTCCCCCGTCCTGAAGAGGACGCCCCAATCCCATGTTCACACCCCATGTGTCAGCCATGATGATCCTTCTGCCTTACAACCCCAATCCCCAGGAGAGTGTGCCCCTCTGTGTTCTGAGCCACACTCAGGCCCCCTGGAGGGAAACGAACCACAGAACTGACTCTGTGACCCATAGCCCGCAAGGCAGCACCAGCCCCTTCTAAGAAAGCTCCTGACAACTCTCTCACAAGCAATGTTCAATCAAGGACTACTGGACTATAAAGGTCTCCCCAAATCAGGAGCACACAGGCCCCGCTGACCAGGACTGGGGGGTCTGCCCTCTGTGGCTCTTTCAAGGTCAGATCACCCACCTGGCTCCTTCCTCCCTGGTGGACCTGGAAGTCATCAGAGCCAAATGAGGGTGTCCCTTGAGTAGTCACTGAACTTGTGCCCACAGGGGCACCAGGGGTTACTGAAAAACCCATTCCAAAACCCATTCCAACAAACAGGCCTCCAATAGGGAGGCTGAGGGAAAGGTGCCAAAGAACAGGAAGAAGTAAGTCAACTTTCCCTGCAGCTCCAGCAGCACCTGCCAGAACCCCCAGGCATGTTTACCAGCAAGGCTCCAGGGAGTTTCCCTGCAGGAGCAAGGGGCAAAGAGCTATTTAAGGATAAAACTACTCTCTTAGCCACAAAGCACTAGGTGCCAGGCACTGTTCTAAGCCCTTGTCTTTACTTAGAAATCTAGTAATCTTTCCACCTGGATAAGAAAAGAAAATCTGCACAGAAAAGGTTGGGGGACAGGATACTAATCTTTGCCTCAAGATATTCTTGAATCCTTAGCCATTCAGCCACCTTCTCTATCATCACCGGAGTCTTCCACCCACCCAGACCCAAGAAGGGGTCCAGGAGTTTACTAGGCAGAGCAGCACAAGAACAAGAGGACAAGAACGAAGAAAAGTGGTGAGGAACTCCCTGCAGCACCCCATGCCAGACCAGGACCAGCGGGTGAGGGAGACCTCATGTGGCTCCTTGTGGAGAGAAGGGAGGAGGCACTGGTTACGGCCCATCAGGCTCAGGTCCCCTGGGCTCCAGTGCCTGGGCTGTCACAAACAAGCATGTGGCCCTGGACAACTGGCAACTGGGGCTTTGGCGGCTCAGCTTCCCTATCTATAACTGGAGATGAGAATAGCTGCCCCAGTCTCCCTCAGAGAGCTTCCCAGTGGACAGAATTGTCGTAAAAGCTCCCCCAGACTTGCTCGTGAAAGCAACAGCCCTGTCCCCACCAGCGCACCTGCAGCACATCTGTCTTGTTGACTCAAAGCCAGAGATTCTAGAGGAGAAAGGGTGCAGGGCACAAGCCCGAGGGAGGCCAGGTGGCCCACAGGAAGGGAAAGCCAGAGCAAAGCCGACTGCACACACATGTGGGAGGTGAGGCCTGACTTCAACTAAGGGGTGTTAGTTGAACAATTAAGGGGTGTTAGAACACCCTTCAACAAAGGGGTGTTATGAAAGGATGTGGGGTGCTGAGTGCCACCACCCTGCCACCAACAGGAGGCGCAACAGAACCACCACCCAGAGACATCGCAGGGTCAGGAAGCCACAGCAGGTCTCATCCAAAACCATCATGAAATTATTTTTCAATTCACCACCCTTTGTACTTCTGCGTATTAACATGTCCTTTAAAAAAGAGAAGCAGGTGGTAACAGTTGATGGTAGTTTTTATTTTACTTTGTTTTAAACATTCTTATTTGGCAAAAAAAAAAATTAAATAACAAAACTATGACCATTTATCCAATTATTTCTTCATTATTAGTTTTAAGACTGCAGTGGGGGACACAAATGCACAAGGGAAAAGGAGCATCATAATCCCAGAGAAGGCTCAGCTACTGAAAAATGAGCAATATCCCCAAGTGTATGAGAGTCTTAGGAAACTAAGCAATAACGGTCATCAGCAATGCATTTCAACCTGATAACTGTCTTTTCATAAAAGAGAACACTTACAAGACCTACAGGATCTCATGAACTATGTTTTATAGCAAATTGGTTTTTGGACATGACAGTTCCCTAACTGTATGTACCTTTTGAAAAATAACAGAATTCCCAAGGGTCCAATCCCAGAATTCTTCCTTCCTGGCCCACCAAGCTGTGCTCTTATGCTACCATATGCGTCCATATAATGTATTTCAAAATCCTTTCCACACAGAATCTAAACATCATCATTTCTTCCTGTTTCTTCATTTTTTATTTCCTCTCTGCCTTCCTTCTTCCCTTCTAAGTATTCCTTTCTTTTGCCTCAATGATAAGGATTGTGAATTCCTGGGTGAAGAGCCAGTAACCCCTCTGTGCTATGCACAAAGCAAGCTCAGCTCCTCTGGATTAACCTACTCTAATGCCTACTCTATCTGTTGAAGTCTTGTTTTATGATCAAGTTCTCTCTCAATTCAAAGGGGCAGAGGAGATGATAAGACATGCCTGCTGAACCTATAAAACTGAAGTGTGAATGGAAAAAGAGACACAAAATAGAGAAAAGCAAGCAGAAAACACACTGGGACATAAGAAGAGGATCTAACATATGTGTGACTGGAATCCTAGAGGAGGGGAGAGAGACAACAGGACCTGTTTAACAACTGACCAGAAATTTCCAAAACCAATGAAAGACATCAAGTTGCTTATTCAGAAAGTTCTGTAGGAATCTCACCGGCGACAGGGAACCAGAAGTCCCTCGACTACCGCACCAGCAGCTGGGTGAGAGCTCTGCGGAAGTCAGGTGAGGTCCCCTCCCTGACTGGCCCCTCAGGCAGCATAGGGTCGCACCCGGTTGCAAGGAAACGGTCCTGAAACAAAGGCGCAGGTCTGCATTTTGCAACCGAAAGAAGCCTTCCAGGCCAGGTTAAAGCAGAACCGATTGTGTTTGAACTGGGGGTGCCTGGCGAACTGCCTTGACGGCCAGCAGCCTCCACCACAAAGCCCAGCTTGCGCGGGCTGAGCCTCACAGCAACTGAGTCTCACCGGCAACAGGGAACCAGAAGTCCCTCGACCAACGCACCAACAGCTGGGTGAGAGCTCCGCGGAAGTCAGGTGAGGTCCCCGCCCTGACTGCCCCCTCAGGCAGTATCGGGTCGCACCCGGTTGCAAGGAAACAGTCCTGAAACAAAGGCGCAGGTCTGCATTTTGCAACCGAAAGAAGCCTTCCAGGCCAGGTTAAAGCAGTACCTGAGTGTGTTTGAACTGGGGGAGCCTGGCGAACTGCCCTGACGGACGGATAGCAGCCTCCACAGCAAACCCAAAAGCGCCTGCGCCGCTACGCGTCACCGGCGCAAACTCAGAAATCAAGGATACTCACTTCCAGAAGCACAGAGGCAAAGTTATCCACAACTGTATAGATTTCAACATGCCTAATACTAGAGCAGTAGTCACCCAATATGTAGAGCAGATCCGAAAGGAAAACACAGGAAGGAGGAAGACCATAAATACTCAAGGAAGCCCTAAGAAAAATAAATCACCACCAAAGGATAAACAACCCGAAGAAATCAACGTGGATGAC
>PVHY01023497.1:0-20924 GCA_004024945.1 Uropsilus gracilis
AAAAAAAAAAATTGAGCTAGGTGAGGGGGAAAAAAGAATATCCAGTTATATTACTACCACAGCATCAATCAGTATGTAGCTAAAAATTCTGTGAATCTTTTTTAAGTCTAAAAGGAGCCATTACTAATTGTAACATTTAGACTCTATCATGCCTGTCCTAAAATTATTTTTAGTGTTATATGTCAAAGTTTTGTAGCTACAATGGTGTAAACTTAAAAGAGAACCCCCTCCATCCACAGAGCAGCCAGGGTTATCTCTGCCTGAGCCACCTCTTCCACTTACCCTTGTGTGCTACACAGTTACTTTATGTAGTGTATACCAAATGAAAGCACTTATGAGACTCCAGAGAGATAAACTCTACAAATACTCAAGAAAACTGACAAACATATCTGGCACATTCTACTGAATTATACATACAAGTTACTTCAAAATTAAAATAATCTACTTAAAAAAAGTATTCTATTGTGTAAACTCTTACCGGCTTCTTCGGCAATGGAACACTATAAGGTGGAGAACCAAGAATCATTTCAAAGAGTTTGTCTGAGTAAGGTACAGCTTTCTCTACACTTTCCCGAAAATGAGAATCCCATTTGGCATACAGGATAGTGCCGCCAATACCTCCACCAACAAACAAAAACCCAGCTCCAGCAATTTTGCCAGCAGTCAACCTAATTGAAAGAAAGAAACAAATTTATAGCACAGCAACCAAGTTTATCACCATAGCTACATAATCAGGTAATATGCTATAGACTGTAATACAAAATAACACCATTTAGTTATTGATAACTCAAAATTATTTTAATAGTAATATCTACGATAGTAAGAAAATGTACTCTTTAATACTTAAAATTCAAGATGATCACAATCACATGACTTCCTTTCAACTCAAAAAATAATCACTAATTTTCAAAATGCCTCTTCCCTTAAACACTGCTGTAAATACAACAAAACAAACTCTTTAGAAAAGGTAATTCAAATATCAAATAGAACAAATACTTTTTAAATTACAGTGTGCTGACTTCTATCTGTTCACCCTACAATGGCAGAAAACCAAGGGAACAGGGATTTACTCTGAATACCATCCAACTACCAAAAAACCAAAATGAGAATCATAACAAATTTTCACGCCTAAACAATGTTAAAGATATTGTACAGCAAAGTTCCAGGCTTTGTATCTCTTAACAGAAAGGTTTCAAGTAGTTATTCTATCCTTTATCCAAGGAAAATACACACACTCATACACACACACTTTAGTTCACAGTTAAAAACTATTTACATACCCAGAACGGCCTGAAGTAGAGTATCTACGGCATGTTCGTAATGGATGGAGGACAAACTTCCCACAGAAACAACTCTAAAGAGGAAGGAGAAAACAGATAAAGGAATATGGGGAATTTTTAAGTCTTCATATTATCAGCAGAAGTAATATTTTTATTACAAATGTGTTCATTAAAAAATTATTTTCAAAAATCAATTTACTGTTAAATGTAATCATAGACCTTTAAAACCAGCGATATTCCCTGCATCCTAAGGCTCATCTGAAATTATTCTTAAGATTAAATAGCATTTAGCACTTACAAGCGTTGCATATGCTCACTATTTCCTGGATACAGTTGGGATTTGCTGTATGCTTTCTTAATTGGCAAGAAATAAAGAACATTTTTACTGTATAAACTTAGCTGGAAAATATGCCCAAAGAATACTGCATCAAAGAATATACACAAATTCATTCCAATTATATACAAAATCACATTTTCCATCTCTAAGATAATTACGTTGCTAGTCAATTCCTCATTCCTCAAAAATTTGCATTTAGATTAAAAACCAACAGTTTTAAGAAAAATTTTGTTGTAAATGCTAAAAAAAAATTTGCTCTCTCAGTCAGGTGTGGTGGCATGTGCCTGTAATCCCAGTTACTTGGGAGGCTGAGGCTGGGAATCGCTGGAGTCCATGAAACAACCCTGGGTAAACAAAGTGACACCTATTCTCTAAAAAAAAAGAAAATACTTGCTCCCCATATAAATACTCTACATAAAAGCAAACGATCAGAGTAATGCTTTGTGATTTTTTTAAATCAAAATAAAGCACATTCAATCAAATGTTTCATAACAATATGGAAATCCCTTAAGTAAAACAAACATGCATGTAGATATTATTTAGGAGGATTTTGATAAATTTAAAGTCATTCATGAAATTTCAAATTTATTTCCTTCATAAATCAGTCTTTCTTTTCTTTTCTTTTTTTTTTTTAGCATTATGTAAAATGCTAAACTGCAACAAGGAGGGGAAGCAAAAAAATGCTTTCCTTGGTTCGCTGATGAAACTACACCTGAGAAATGTTGGAAAAAACACAAACTTCCATTCAAATTTGTTAGAGTTTAATAAAATATATCACATGATGAAAGGGCACATGATTCTAGAATTACAGTTGTAATTTATACTCTATTTACCAAAGTCCAAAGGCAGAAATCACATCAATCTATTAACATGTTTGGAAAACACACAAACCACAAACTAGATATTTTACAAAAAGCAAAGCAGCCATAGTGGGAAATTTTAATGTATTTCAATTATTATCTGTTGTACAGAATTCTCAATATTTGGGGCTGTACTTAATAGAAAAGATTATTTTTTCCCTGAGACTCTGTAAAACAAGTAGTATGAAACTTTTAATAGAATTTTATCTACAATTTCATTTTGTTGATTTGAGGAAACTATTAAAGCTAAAAGAAGGTAACCAGTTCAAAAATTAAGGTACTATTAACAGTGAATAACTAATTAGAATATCAAACAGCAAACACAATAACTGACTACAGGTACTATAGGGTCAAGTTCAACAGGGAGTTTCAGAACACTCTTGTTCAAATAAATGTGTTTTTTAACTCATTTATTTTGACCCTTTTCCATTCCTTTGACAGAATATATTTGATATTACTGCTAAAGTTCCCATATTAAGTAAATTTAAAATCTAAATTTTAATATCAAAATTCAAAAAGGCTTTGGTTGTCTAGTGAGTGAAGTCTCACTCATACTTCTTTTCCCCAGTTACTTTGATCCCCTCTCCAAAGGCAACCAATACTGTTGGTTTCTTGTGCAGATATTTTGCAACTGAGAATCTCTGACATACCCCTTTCACACAAACAATACCATTACAACTGCCAGTTCTGTACTAAAGTTCAACAATATATATTTGAGATTATTCTATATCAGTGCATGAAAATTTTAGCGCATTTTACAGAGATTTGTTATTCCACTGTATGGCTGTTACTGAATTAACTAGCCCCTTTTAATGGGCATCCCAGTTTTGTCTATATTTTTGTTATCTTAAATAATGTTGCCTGAGAAACAGAGTGTAAAAAGACTAGGATAGGGTTTTGATCTGAAATAGTGATTTTAATCTGATTTTATTATTACTGTAGTATACTTTTTAGGTAACACTGGTTTATAGCACTGCTTATGATTCAAAAGAGACTGTATCACATCTCTTCATGTTACCATACCACACCACCACCATGGCACCCATCGTCGACTGGGTGTCTCCATACTGGCTCTTGATTTTAAATAAATTAAGGCTCCAACTGAATGCTCACAGTCTATGAAGAATCAGATATTCTAAAGAGAGCTTTGTCAGAAATTTTGGGTTATGAATCACATCATAGTTTTACTCTGCTTCTTTAAAAAAATTTGACTGTCTCTTTTAATCTATAGGCTTTCCCTTTAACAACTGACCTTTTGAAGACTATGTGTTGTGTGATCTATAGAATTTTCAAAATATAAAATCACCCAATTTTGTTGATGATATAATTTAATACGTTCCTGTTGTCTGTAGTTTCTGTAAACTAGAGATTAAGTCAAAAACTACTGAAAATGCATCATTTTCAGGCTTATCATCTTTGGCAAAATTTTTAAGCAGTGTGTTTTTTTATCAGTAGGCACATAAACACACAATTCTAGATTTTGTTACTGAAAGTTGTAAAAGTGGTGTCTAATTCTATTAGTTTTCATTATTTAACACTTGATGTAGGTTATAAAGGTATTTTCCCTCATCTAGAATTTGTTTACCCAATCATTTACAGAGGAAAGGTAAGATAAATGTGTGATTCTTTTTACACTTTATCCAGTTTTCCTCTGATGGTGACCAATGGGGGTGGGGTGGGGCACAAATTGTACTTATTGTGGCAAGACTGCATTTTGCAAAAACTGTTACATTTCCCATCACACATGCTTGTTGAGACCCTCCCAACAGCACTATGCCTCAAGAACCCAACAGTCCAGAAACCCTTAGAATTGAGAGATATTTATTATCTATAAACCTTTTCTTTTTATTTATTTATAAACCTTTTTATTAATTATATATAATGTTTGTTTTGTTTTGTTTTGTTTTTTGAGACTAGGTCTTGCTATTTTTGCCCGTGGAACCGCAGGCTCTCGTTGCCCGGGGTACCACGGACTCAAGCAATCCCCAGCCTCAACTTCCCAGGTAGCTGGGATGACAGGCGCGCGCCAACACGCCCAGCTATTTTTTGGAACTAGGTCTCGCTACGCTATGGGCCCCAGGCGGGACTCGAACCGCGATCCCTAAGCCCCGGCCGCTTCATAGGCTGAAGCTTACAAGCACGAGCCACCGTGCCCGGCCTTATATATAATATTTGTATATACTATAATATTATCTGCAAAATAATAATGTTAAATGACTAACTTTGAGATGATCTGTTATACAGCTTAACCAAAAAGATGCTCGTACTTAGAAGTGAGTGCAGTTCAACAAAGCAGAGAGCATGTGGGAGTGACTTTGTACTTGGGGCTGAGGGTAAAGCTGGAAGAGGCCTTCATAGAAACTACTGGTGAGGACTTAAGGAACGTGAGAAATGTTTCTGCAATCTGGTTGAGAAAGGGATCCCTGTTATGTAGTGGCAGACATTTAATCAAAATTGTCACTTGTGCCAGGCATGGTGGCTCGTGCCTGTATGCTTCAGTTTATGAAGCTGCCGGGGCTAGGGATCGCGGTTCGAGTCCTGCCTGGGGCCTGTAGCGAGACCTAGTTCCAAGAAAATAGCTGAGGCTGGGGATTGGTTGAGTCTGTGGTACCCCAGGGAACGAGAGCCTGCGGTTCCATGGGCAAAAATAGCGAGACTTAGTATCAAAAAAAAAAAAAAAAAAAAGTTGTCACTTGTGAAGAGTCATAACAAGACACTGATAAAGAAAATTTTAAGTAGAATGTTCAAAGTGGCAACTGGTTTATTTTAGTAGTGTATGATAAGGATGGAGATGACCCTTGAAACAAACCAAAAAACTATTTCACAAGTAAAGCATAAAGGAAATGTAAGGAGCTTGAACTTGGTAGATTAAAAAAAATAAAACTGTTCCTCAATCTCAGTCTAATAGGCAAAGATCTTTAAGACTTCAAGGAAGTGCTCCTCACACCTTTTACATAGACACAAGAAGTAGGTGTCCAACCAAGAGTACCAGCTGCAGTCAGTACCAACTGCCAGGCATGACAGTGAGGAAGCCCTTGAGATGACTCCAGCCCCAGTCACCATCTGGTTACAAACTCATGAGGGACACTGCACAAAAACTGTTCAGCTGACATCAGGCAACCCCCAGCAAGAAGTAAGGCAATAAAATACTAGCCTGACCCAATCTTGAGGTAGCTTGTTATATAGTCCTAACCCAAGAGAGTGTTTTAAGAACTCATGGATTATAACAACCAGTTATAATTATGCTTTTGAACATTCAAATTGTCCTACCTTTAGTCAATGGAGTCACTTTAAGTTTACACGGCATTTTATGTTATATGTATTATTTTAATTATATTTACATCTTTTTAGTTTGGAACATCATTTTGTTTACATAGCAATATCAGATCATCTGCAAGTACCTCAAGCAAGCTTTTTTTCCATGTGGGAAACCTCACAAATATATAACTCAGCAGCATTTACTGTACCCATAATGTTGTAATAACAATCACCATATCTAGTTCTAGTACATTTTCAGCACCCCAAAAGGAAATTTTTGCATCAACTGATCAGACAGTCTGTTTTTCCTCCCCTTTCTTCAGCCCACAGCAAACACTATTTGCTTTTAGGCTCTATACATTTGCCTACTCTGGGTATTTAAATCATACAGTATGTGACCTTTTATACTTGCCTTCTTTCACTTGGAATATTTTCAAGGTTTATCATTACTTTAACACATACCATCTAAATTATGTTCTTAATTTCTTTTTAAGGCTGAATATAACACTTCATTGAGTGGATATATAGGCATCCCACACTTTTCAGAAGCCACTTTACTTTTATGAAACCACATACTATGAATACTACATTAGTAACTGTTTTTACTAACAGAAACAAATCCAAAAAGGACTGTGCTTCTATGACAAAAGGTGAAAAGCAAAGGCAGAGTTTAGTGTCTGGTTTGCCACAATCATTACAGAAGCAGTATACACCCAGAGCAGAAACAAGCCAGGCACTGCTAAGCTGCCAAGCTCCTTCTCTGGAAATTACTTTACACAAATTGTATATTTATCACAGCGTTTCTTTTCTTTTTCTTTTTTTTTTTTTTTGAGACTAGGTCTTGCTATTTTTGCCTGTGGAACCGCAGGCTCACGTTGCCTGGGGTACCAGACTCAAGCAATCCCCAGCCTCAGCTTCCCAGGCAGCTGGGATGACAGGCGTGCACCACCACGCCCAGCTATTTTTTTGGAACTAGGTCTCGCTACGGGCCCCAGGCGGGACTCGAACCGTGATCCCTAGCCCCGGCCACTTCATAGGCTGACGCTTACAGGCATGAGCCACCGTGCCCGGCAATCATAGCGTTTCTGATTTTACTATACATCAGTGTTGTTTATGTGTCATATGACATCATTTGGTAAGCTGTTTTTTGGTTCTGGAAACACTGAACTAAAACAGTAAGACCAACCTCACCAAGCAAGTGGGAATTCTCCAGCAAACTGTCTTTGGACTAAAACTACATCAGCTCTCCTGAGTCTCTAGACTGAAGGCCTCTGAACTCAAAATGCACTGCAGGCTTTCAGAGTCTCTTGACTATTGAGCCCACAAGCATACAATGGACTTTGCCTCCCCAATCACATGAGCCAATTACTTATAATCGATCATTCTGTCTATATACAAATCATTTAATTCTGTTCTCTGGAGAATTCTGATAAATCATCAGAGGTTCTAAAACCTATGGATTTGCTTTCATTTTTGTATTTTTGGTTAAAGGCAGTCACATCTACTAAAACTAATGAAAATTCAAAGAATTTCACAAGGCAGTGAATGGATAAATAAATGGTGATATATCCAGACAAAGGAGTATTATTCAGCATTATGAAAATAAGTTATCAAGCCGGGCATGGTGGCTCGTGCCTCTAAGCTTCAGCTTATGAAGCGGCTGGGGCTAGGGATCGCAGTTCAAGTCCTGCTTGGGACAACATAGCAAGACCTAGTCCCAAAAACCAGCTGTGCGTGGTAGGGCATGCTTGTAATCCCAGCTACCCGGAAGCTGAGGCTGGGGATTGCTGGAGCCTGTGGTACCACAGGCAATGGGAGCCTGCGGTTCCATAGGCAAAAAGTGAGACCTAGTTTCAAAAAAAAAAGTTACCAAATCACAAAATAACACAAAGGAAAATTAAGCACATTATTACTAAGTAAAAGAAACCAATTTGAAAAGACTACCCACCACATGACATTCTGGATGAAGCAAAGTTATGAAGAGAAAAAAGGATCAGTGGTTCCCAAGGGGCTTGGCACCAGAGGGTAAGTAAGTGGAGCACAGGACTCTGAAGATAATGAAAATACTCTGTATGATACCATAATGATGGACATGTGTCACACTTTTGTTCAAATCCATACCCAACACACCATCACAAGTGAACCATGAATCTTGGTTGATTATGAAGCCAGGTTCATGAATTATAACTAATGTGCCACCTTGGTAGGGGAGGTTATCATGTGTGGAAGCTGAGGATACACACATACACACACATCTCCTTTGTGCATATATATGAGTATGTGAATACGCACGTGTGTGTATATATATATAAATATATAGTGCATATATATATATATATATATCTTTGTACTTTGTACCTTGACCTACTTTTGCTGTGAACCCAAAATTCAGAATAAACCCATGACTTTTACAAGACATTTTCATGAAGGTAAAAAAATCTGAGTTGTGAGCTGGAAAAGTTCATCTTTTAGCATTACATTTTAATACATTTTCTTCAAATTTCCTAATTGAAATCCCAATAATGAGAAAATATTTTGAGAAAGGAAGAAAAGAGTAATTTTGGACTTCAGAGCAGACACGGGATGTATGTCATGACAAACATGATATATTCTGAGGGCAAAATATGGAGGAGTAGGCCATGAAAGGAGGGCTGCAAAGACAAACTCGAACAACTTGTCCTACAAGGCAGCTCTGTTTCTGCTAGCTTTTAGTTCCATTTAGCTAGGATGTAGGCTAAGCTGGCTCCCATGATAGCTCCCCTGTTGTTATTCAGATCATTAATGAGATTTTTTTTTTAACTTTTCTTTCTTTCCCCCACAATTTTAAATTAAAAGTGCTTCTAAGCACAGGTTTATGAGGAAAAAGGGAAAAGAAAAGGAAAGGCGTCTGCAGAGTCACAAGTGGGCAGGAGAGCTGCTGCTCCTATTATGCAAAGGGAAAGGTTTGTGTAAAGAAACACCTGCACAGTTACAAGTGGGCAGGAGAGGTCTAGTCAATTGACTTTAAATTAACCAAATGGGGGTTTATGCCGGTGAATCTGTCCTAATCATGTAAGTGCTTTAAATCTGGGTCTCAAAATCAGAATCAAGGAAGTTAAGAGATTCTGAAGTGAGAGTCAAGTTGCTGCGGGTCTCCAAGAAAGCAAATGTCCATGTTATGAAGTGCCTGCAAGGACCTGATAGCATGGAACTTCAGGGAACCTATTTTGAGAGGCTAGATGAAAGTCAGGAAGAATGTTTTATTGGCTCTTGACTGACGCTTTGGATGCTGTCAACAAAATTGGGATCATCTAAACCAAGTCCAGCTGGCTAATTCCAAATATAATTTTTTCAACATAAAAAAAGGCCAGCAAGAAAATGGAGTCTTTAGTACTACAGATGCATGGGACTGAATTCTGCCCCAAAACTGCATAAATTTACAACAGGATCCTATCTTCCAAATGAGAACCACAGCAGAGCCAACACCTTGATTAAATCTTTATGTGACACTGAGCAGAGAATCCAGATCATTCAGGCTTAGGACCTTTGAGATAGTGTTTTAAAAGCTGTTAATTGGCGGTGTTTAGTATGCAGCAATGGAAAACTAATACAGACCCACTTTCTTATGGAAAAATTTGCTTCTCTCATCCTGACAGTGAACAAATTACCAAACTTGAGAGAAATTAAACACTAACTTTTTGATTCCAAGCTCATTACTGTTTTGTTCAGTAACTTCTTGAGTTTCAGCACCCAACAAACAAAACAACGTTTTTGCCAAAATATCAATTTTATGAAAAATGGCGAGCAATTAAAATAGGTCAGCTTTACTTTTAATTTTAAAAAGCTACTCAAATAACTGTTTACAATAAACGAAGCTGAGTGCGGAGGTTCCCTGAATGTGTGCCAAAGTTGTACCGGCACCTGCAGACACATATGCCCAGGCTTAGAAATGGGCACAAGGTCATGACTCTTGTCCTTCCTCCAGTATCAGGAACTCTGAGTTTCATAAATTACAGCCTTTCACTAGTCTTCAGATTACAAACAACGCAGAGATTCCCTCAGCTACGAAGAGGCAGTACCGCCGACAAATTACAATCTTGGTCCATAAAATGCGGACACTAGTAGCCTAAGCAACTCCTTGTAAAAATAGATTCAACTAGCCTAGCCTAAGCATACCCCGCTGGGAACTGTAGTTCTCTCCGCTCGACCTTCAACCACTGGCTGCGTGAAACCTATCAAGAGCCCAACCGGCGACCCGGGCGCCAGGAGCCACGATTGGTCCTTGACCGGGCAGCGCTGGACTGATTGGATAAGCGTCGCCGAAGTCCGCCTGCCCTCCGCCTCCACTCCACACCCCACCGGCTCCAGTAATAACCCGCCAGTCATCCTGGACGGCCGAACTCCCGAATTAACTGACCGTAGGGCCGTCCGGGACTCGCGCTAAGGGCCGCCCTCAGACACAGCTCTGTCCCGCGGCCTAGCCAGAGCCTAAACCGCCCCCATTTTCCGTTGGTTGCCCGCAGTCAGCTTCTTCACGAGCGCTCTATCCTGGGCCCGGGAGCTCACCTGAGCGGCGGCGGTCACGCCAGATAACTGACAGACCCGGAGCATCTCCGCTGGGTGGACAGCGCGGCTGGTGTATGCCCGAGCTGCAGAGACCGCGCAAGCTGGGCAGGGCGTGCGTGCGTGCGTGCGTGCGTCTGCGTCCTAGCCGCCTCTCCGCTTCGGTCGTACCGGAAAAGTAGTCGGCGCCACTGCGCACGCGTACACACTCTCGGCCCCCGCCGCCGGGAGAGGATGGGCCCTCTCCTAGCGGAAAAGGCGACTTCTTCTTCCGGGTCGCGCTTAGCGTTCTGGTTCGTACTTGCTAGTGCCGGGTACTGAAGCTGGATGAGGAGGGCATTGGAAACTGGCCTCAAAATCCTCTCAGGAAACGGGCAAATAGGATTCTGGAAAATTCAATCAAGAAAGCTTCTCGACCGTCAATGCCAACTGGATATTTCGTAGAAAGGGATTGATTTGGCCAAAGTTACGTAAAGAATGGAGTTATTTCAGTTGGCTCGTTTGTTGCATTTTACAGCCCTTCACGGAGCCGTCCTAATTTCTGGAGAAAGATAATTTTGTCTTCAATCTGTGGGATGGGTTGAAAGATTAGTGCAGAAATCAATGTATAACACAGTATTCGATATTAACATTACTAATGGTCTTTCACAGTATCATAAAAACTGTATGCTTTGTGTTTGCAAAGTACTTTCAAGTCTTACCTCGGTGACAGAATGGTGTTCTCCCTAGAGATGGACATGCTAGTAATCCCATTTGTAAAGTGGAAACATGAATTTGAAAATTGTCCCAAATCGGATAATTATGTGTGTATGTTCAAGTGCTTTTCAGGAAACTTTAGTAGCAGTACCCCCTATTTTCACTAATTTTAGCCCACTGTTTTCATGATGGGTGATACCAATGTGGTGATTTTTCTAACATCTTGCCTGTAAACCTCTTAATGCCGGTGAGCAATTTCAGTCTCCAGCTGAGCTGTTACAGCTCCAGTCACTCGTGGTAGATCCATACCTTGGACTCTAAACTCGTCAGCAACTTCCTCAGCTTCAAAATCTCAAACTCCAAAATTAATTTCCATAGTTTGCTGATCTCTTAGCTACCAAGTGTTCATCGTCCACGTGCAATTTCTGAAACTTTTTTGATTTAAAATGGACCCCCCCAAAGAACTCAGAAATTTAAATCACATCACTCAAATTTTTTCAGTGACTTTCACTGGCAATTCAGAATCTTTGTGAAATATTTGAGTACCTTTTCAGCATATGTGCATGTTTCTGGCTCAGAGTGGCCATCATGAGCAATAGCAACCTAACTTCATCATCTACTTAATGCTCTGAAATCTAGAGAAACTAAAGTATACCTCTCTTAATTCTCAGTGTGTGATCTGGTACACCTAGGGAGCCTGAGAACCTTTCAGAGGTCCACAAACTCAAAACTGTTAATGTTAAGATAGTATTTGTCGTTTTCATCTCACAGCTGTATAATAGAAAGGCTAAGTACAGAGGCTAAAGTGGCATTTGATATCACAAAGATTGAATCCATAATCCAGCAGTCTTATAAAGCAGACCTTAAAAAGATTTGCAAAAAGGCTAAACACTGTAGCTCACTAACTTGTTTTATTTTGGAAATCTTTTTCATAAAAGCCTTAATGTTAACATGTAATAGACATGTAATATTTAAAAATAAGCCAATAAGTGGGGTAGGCAGAATAATGATCTTGCCAAGATATCCATATTCTCCTAATCCCAGGAACCTGTGAATTTGTTACCTTACTTGACAAAAAGTGTTTTGCAGATATGAATAAACTAAATTGAGGTAGGAAGACTATCTAGATTATCTGTCTGGGCACAGTGTAATCACAGAAGTCCTGGTAAGTAAAAGAAGAAGGCAGGAGAATCAGAAGAAATAACATGGCAGAAATGACAAGCCAAGGATACTGTTATGAGCTTTGAAGATGAAAATAAAGCCACAATCCACGGAATGTAATTTATCCCTGGAAGCAAGGGAACACATTATCCAGGAGGAATATAGCCCTCAATACCTTGATTTTGAACTTGGGAAACTCATTTTGGACTCCCCATTCACTGAACTATATTTGTGTTGTTTTAAACCACTAGGTTTGTAGTAATTGTTATGGCAGCAAACAATATGTATTTTAAGTTTTTTTAAAATTTTGATTTCCAGTAAATACTAATAAAACATAATCCATGCAACTAAAATCTCTTTGGGGGAGTCTGAGTTTTCAAGCATATGAAAATCTGCTAAAACCAAAAAGTATGAGCACCAATGTTTTGAATAAATCCTGGGTCTTTATGTCTTGGTTTCCTCACTCTTCACCCTAATTCTTGGTATTTTTACAGTTAAGAATGACTTTATCAGCCGGGCACGGTGGCTCGTGCCTGTAAGCTTCAACCTATGAAGCGGCTAGGGCTAGGAATCATGGTTCGAGTCCCGCTCGGGGCAACAGCGAGACCTAGTCCCAAAAAATAGCTGGGTGTGGTGGCGAACACCTGTAATCCCAGCTACCTTGGAAGCCAGCGGTTCCATGGAAAAATAGCAAGACCTAGTCTCAAAAAAACAAAAAAGAAAACATTCTCCTTATCTGCGAGACCTAGTCTCAAAAAAAAAAAAAAAAAATGACCTTATCAGGCCGGGCATGGTGGTGCATGCCTGTAGGTGGCAGCCTAGGAAGCCACTGCTGGGGCCAGGGATCACGGTTCGAGTCCTGCCAGGGTCACTTAGCGAGACCTAGTCCCAAAAAAATAGCTGGGCGTGGTGGCGCATGCCTGTAATCCCATCTACCTGGGAAGCTGAGTCTGGGGATAGATTGAGCCTGTGGTACCCCGGGCAACGTGAGCCTGTGGTTCCACGGGCAAAAATAGCAAGATCTAGTCTCAAAAAAAAAAAAAAAAAAGACCTTATCCTTGTTAAAATCCTCCCCATTGTTTAAAACCCATTTTATGTTCTACTTCCTCATCCCTGGTCACCCCAACCAGAAGCCCTCTCTCCCTTAAATTTGAACTACCTGTATGAATCATTCATCTACCTTTTATGTCCTGTATTTGTCTTCTTATTAAATGTGAAGTCCTTGAGATTCATTGTTTGAACCTTACAGATTTCACCAGTAAATAGGGCATATATTGTCTGTTCATGGAATATCCTAGTTAACAAGGGTGAGGTGAGGACTTTTTGTTTGAATGAACATTAGAAAAATAGTGACTGATTACTAATTCTCAGGAAATAAGGAATTGCTCAGGAAGAGCTGAGATCTACCAAATAACTTATTATGTTATATTGTTAAAAGCCTGAACATTCAGTGCAACATTCAGAGCAATTCAGTGCAACATTCCCTTGATTTAGGGCACAAGCAGTTCCCTTCCTAAGAAACACTCACCTCCCTAGGGAAAAGAAAACAAGCTGATAACCCCTCAAATAGCTTTGTGTTAACTTAGGTAACTTTATGGTTAACCCAGTTCTAAGTTTAATGTATGTCTCTAAACATGTCTACCATATTTTACCTCTGCTTGGTTTTGGAATAAGAATGCAAATGTGTAATTTAAGCTTTGCAAAATGATAAAAAAAGACCTGCAAATGAGCAGTCGAGGCTCTGAGTCTCTCCATTTCTTAGCCCTCAGCTGAGCTTTCCTAATAAATTTTCTCTCTCTTTGCCTTCCTGTGTCTGTGCTGAGCGGCATTGTCCACAGCCTAGCAATATGTGTGTTATATGTATGTGATTATTTGATTATGGCATTATTTTTTTCCAAAACAATTTCTAATATTGTTAATTATTCATTTAGCCTAACATCTACCAGTTTAGGAAGGATATACGTTTTGTTGTCTTAATTTAGTAAAATGATTTTTTTTTATTGTTTCAAATATGTTGTGTATTTAGATTGATTTTTAAATCAAACTCAATAAAAAATTGAGAGCCTACTATATGCCAGGCACTGTTTTTACAGGCACTTGTTTTATAGCAGTGAAGGACAGCTTGACATTCAGTAAACATTCAACGAAGGTTAATCTGACCGCTCCTTTATTCACTATTTTTACCTCCTTACCTTAACTCCACCCACGTTACTTTTCCTTGGTGTTTCTTAAAGTCCTCTTGCTTTGATGTTTTTAGAGCCAACGCGGTTGCCGTAGGACGAAGTGGCAAGATGGCGTTCCCTGTCTTTGGCCGTGCAGTGAAAGCAGCATCAGGTCAGTGGACAGTGCTGCGCTCTTTTTATGCCCTCACAGAAGGGGCTGACTGCGTGAGACTGAGTGGGTGTGGTAACTTGGAGATCAACAGGGAGCAAAGTGGGGGTAGTGCTGTTACTGAGGCCAGAGAATTGCCTTGTATTTTCCCCAAGTCGACCTGTCTCGGGGCGCGGAGAGGTCCCCGAGACTGTAGGACAGTTGGGGACTTCCTGCCTGCTCCTAACCCTTCTTCGTTCACTAGAAAATTTAATTTCTCTGCACTCCAGATTCTACAACTTTAAAATGGGGATAGGGCCGGGCATGGTGGCGCTTGTCTGTAAACGGCAGCCTAGGAAGCCACGGCCGGGGCCAGGGATCGCGGTTCGAGTCCCGCCGGGGGCACGTAGCGAACCCTAGTTGCAAAAAAATAGCTGGGTGTGGTGGCACATGCCTGTAAGCCCAGCTACCTGGGAAACAGGCTGGGGATTGCTGCTTGAGTCTGTGGTACCCCGGGCAACGTGAGCCTGCGGTTCCACGGGCAAAAATACGAGACCTTGTCTCAAAAAATAAAAGAAAATAAAATGGGGATAATACCGTCTAGAGAACTATGTGAAGTCGTGCACATAAAGCGACTTGCATAGTATTTGGGTCATTGTAAATGAGTTTAATATATTGACCACGTATGTGGCTAGCCAGGTGTGTTTTGTTCACTCTGTCCGTTGCACAAGGACATTCGAAAGGATTTAGGAACTGGGAGAGAGGACAGTAGTAAGGACAATTAAATTACCCCTATTTATAAGGGCGTTTGCATAAAGTTAAAAATCCTTCAAATATAAGATTATCAGTAGATTACTTTCACATAAAGTAATATGCTGTGGAAGAATAAAATTTGAGAACAAAAAAGCTGAGAGTTTTCCAACTGTTACAGAAAAGCTTTTTTATGTATGCTTGCGAGACACACACGCATACATACATGCATACACACATACATAGAATTTATGTAACATGCTGGAATGGTTTAACAAACACTGTATACCCAGGTAAGAACACTACTTCACCAGAAGCTTTTCCACCCCTGTCTGCCTCCCCAGTCAAAATAGTTTTGCCAACTATAAACACTGTCAATTCAAAGATAATTTTTATTATTGTCTTCTTTTTCTGTAACCACATATGTGCATCCCTAAGCAATATATTAATTTTGCTATTTTTGCACTTTATATGAATGGAAACACTGATGAACTCTTGTGTCATCTTTCACTTTGTAAAATTCATTCATTTTGCATGTAGCTGTAGTGCTTTCTCCTTGCTATGTAATACTCTCGTCTGTGACTATCTGACAGTTCTATTACTGGACATTTTTATGTTCCCATTTTAGGGTGATTAGGTTCATAACTGATTAGTCTTGAATCAATCCTGGTATAGGAGTACAAAATTTTTCTTAAAGTGTGTGTGTTGTGTAAATGAGATTTGCTGTGGAATTACTGAGTCAGAAAATGTTTACATATTCTTTTTTTTTTTTTTTTGCTTTTGTTATTTTGAGACCAGGTCTTGCTGTTTTTGCCCGTGGAACCGCAGGCTCACGTTGCCCGTAGTACCACAGAATCAAATAAGTACCACAGAATCAAACAATCCCCAGCCTCAGTTTCCCAGGTAGCTAGGATTAAAGGCACGCTAGTTTTTGGGACTAGGACTCACTGTGTTGCCCCGGGGCGGGACTTGAACCGTGATCCCCAGACCCCACTTCAACTCCATAAGCTGTTGCTTACAAGCACGCACCACCGTGCCCAGCCATATTCATTGTTAATCTGCCAAAGTGATAAACTTATTGGTCTATTCCACATCTATACCAACAATTGGTTTTGTTAGACCTACAAATTTCTTTCAGTCTGTGGGGTATCTGATGGTAGTCATTGAGGTTTAAATAGCATTTCTTGGTTAGTAGTGAGCCATAAATTCCACACATGTGTATTGGCCATTTGAATTTTTTATAAAATATCCACTTTAATATTTTGCCCATTTTTCTATTTTTTTTCCTTCATAATGATTTATTCTTTATATAATCTGAATATGCATCCTTCCTCATTGAAGTGTTTCCAGTGTTGTCTCCCTACTCTGGCTTCTCTTTTTAGTTTACTAGTATCTTTTGATGAAAAGGTCTTATTTTCATCAATTTGAATTTATTTTCCTTGTATTTTTTAAATAGATAATGTAGGTGGGTATCAACTCATTATATATAGATTCCATAGAAAAGAGTAATGTGACAACTTATTTTTTAAATGTCAGTATTTAAAGTATACTGAAAATTAGATGTTTTTAACTATTTAAATTTTTACATATTTCTTAAAAATTTGTGAAAGGTTACATCAGTTAGGCACAATCAGAATCCATGAGTAAAGTCAGAACTTCGTAAGTAATTCTGCAGCTAGGGACTCAATCTGGCAGTAGTGTGAGAGGATAGAGGATTCATGTGTCTATAGGCCTTCTGAGATCTGCCCCAGCACATAAATTTCCTACAACTTCCTCAGACATCTTCAGTACTGTCAGTAGGCACTGTTCAATCTCTGATGCCTCAGAGGTCCAGTCCAACCCCAGGGATGCATTTGTTTTAGCCTTGGTACTTTTGAATATGTTATTCTTCCTTGTTGGACTCTGTTCCTCTGCCTCTCGTTTTTTTTTTTTTCTTGGAGAGAGCTCTTTTTTCTTCTTGAATTCTTGTTTTGCCTGTCTCTTGTATCTCCAGGAGTTGTTGCGTTTTTTTTGTCTCTGTCCTTCCACTGTAGTATGTGCAGGATTTTAATCCTCCAGAGTATAGGATTCCCCAGGTAGGAATTAATGATACATATATTTTGTTGCCTACTTTTGAACATAGAACATATCATACTGATTGCAGTGTAGTACAACTCTCAATTACTAAAAAGCATTGAATTGTACGCAGATGGGTGTGTAAAGCTTTAATTCAATAAAGTTGGTAAAGCACCTCCAAATTAGATCTTGGACACATTGTTTGTTTATTTATTTATTTTTAAATACTATTTATTTTGTTCTTTAGATCACAACCTCTGTAAGTGGTTTTTGGGATACCTCCACCTCCTTCCTCCCTCTGGTGCCCCTTCCATTCTCTCAAGCCCCACTCTTTGTTGTTTACTAGTTGTGCTAAGCCCATTAGTCTTTTTCTTTCCAGTGGCAGTTTTCTCTCACTGGGTGAGGGACTGTGTTGTTGGAACCAGGCGAAGGACACATTGTTTAATGTAATTTGGTATGTTAATTTTAAATCTCTGAAGGCATATTTGGGGCATCATATTAAGTATTTGCTTCTCTCACTACAGGAATCTTACGACCCCTGAATATTTTGTCATCTTCAGCCTATCGAAACTATGCCAAGAATGCCTGTGTTAGTTCTGCACTGTTCACCCAGCATTTTGGTCATATTCAGATACCAGTTGTTTCCTCTGCTCCTACACTTACCACATCTCTCAGAAACCTGACATGTGGAAATAGTGCAGCAGTCCTCAACAGGTAGAGTATATTTCAGTAAACATGATGCTTGGACAGAAATTTTAGAAATTCTAGCCAAGCACAGTAGCTCGTGTCTGTAAGCTTCAGCCTATGAAGCGGCTGGGGCTAGGGATTGCAGTTCAAGTCCTGTTCGGGGCAACATAGCGAGAACTAGTCCCAAAAAAATAGCTGGGCATGGTGGCACGTACCTGTAATCCCAGCTGCCTGGGAAGCTGAGGCAGGGGATTGCTTGAGTCTGTGGTATCCCGGGCAATGTGAGCCTGCAGTTCCATGGGCAAAAATAGCGAGACCTAGTCTCAAGAAAAAAAAAAATTCAGAAATTCTAAACTCCTAGAGAGACATCTTAGAAGTAGCGCCATTATTCTTTATCTACCTGCAGTTTATTATAAAGACTTTACCAGAGGGAGTAGTAATTGACATCCACATGCATAACTTGGCCAGCAGCAGAGACTACCAAGCAGAACACACTCTGCTGTCTGGATGTAGTTTCCTGTCAACCAAAGTGAATAAGATGCTTGTTTTACAAGGCTGAGCTGCACTGTTATCCATTTAGCCAGTAAAAATTTAATTAACCATACTTGGGTACCCAACACTGGAAGATAAACAAGTTTAAGTCTGTAAAAAGTTTATAATCTAGTGGGCAGATGGATAAAAAAAATCAAGAGATTAAAATATGATTATCTGATAGGCTTTGAGGGACTGGATTATGAAAGGATTACAAGTTGGTAGTAGTTGCTACTCTGATTTATGCTTCTCATCATGGATGATTTTTAACAGTGTATTAAAAGTCAGCTCTATTCCTGTGGAATTACTTTTTCTTTTTTAAGTAATGGATTTTCTAAGTATTTCTAAGTAATGGATTTCTAAGAAATGGATTTTCTCCATTAATCAGTCTTACTGTTGAGTTAAAATGTTTTAAATATATTCTAGGGTGGCCCCCTTGCTTCCAAATGTCCTGAAACAATCCGTCAGAACTGTGACATACTTCAGTTCACGAAAAGGCAAGAGAAAAACTGTGAAAGCTGTCATCTATAGGTTTCTTCGACTTCATTCTGGCCTTTGGCTGAGGAGGAAGGTGAGTCTTCATACTCTTCCTTGATTGAAAAAGGATTTAGTAGATGAAAATGAAGCAGAATACAGTTACCTACTCACTGACTTTTCTCCCTCCCATTTTACCAATGGCAGTGCTTGCTGTAAGTAAAGGCTTGGCAGGTATCTCTTCATGTAAATGAATGCATGTGAAGAAAATGTGTAAGCATTCATAAAAATAATATTAATAGCAGTTAAAGTCTTCACTGTCAGATAGATTCATCTCAGGTCTTTACACATCTGACCTCTGAAACTCCAAAAATGTAAAAACCTGCAGGGAGAGCTGGGCACGGTGACCTGTGCCTGTAAGCTTCAGCCTATGAAGCGGCTGGGGCTAGGGATCGCAGTTCGAGTCCTGCTCAGGACAATATAGCGCGACCTAGTCCCCCAAAAAATAGCTGGGCGTGGTGGTGCACGCCTGTAATCCCAGCTACCTGGGAAGCTGAGGCTGGGGATTGCTTGATCTGTGGTACCACAGGCATCGGGAGCCTGCCATTCCACGGGCAAAAAAAAAAGTCCTAGTCTCAAAAATAAATAAATAAATGAATAAATAATAAAAACCTGCAGGGAGTCTCTAGAAAGTATGGAACAAAATACTCTAAGCCTAGAGTAGTGCAATATGAGTTAGTCATATAGCTCAGATTTGGGGAGCTGAAAAGCTTGTCAGTCTGTCTTGGATTGGTTGTTTAATCTACCAATTAAATACGACTCCAGGTAGTTTAATCTTTACTATAGAATAATAATCTATATATACTTTCTCTTTTTTTTTTTTTTTAAACTTCATAAGTGTCTCTCTACTGGTGTATATGATTGGGGACCATATCAAAATTCTAATAATTATTCTTACCAAGGACCACAGCCTCTGACAGGAAATCTGAAAATGGGTTACTGCACTGAAAATGGGTCCACTTCCACAGTTGGTCAGTAGTATGAATGTTGGCTTTTTCATTCATGGAAACCAAGTAACTGATAATTATAAAGCAGCGTGAGACCAGAGTTCTGCAAAACCACATTTGAGTTTTAGTAACTGTTCAGATCCTAATTCTCCTTTGTACTATTTCTTACTTAACAGCTAGCAAATGATTTTTTAAAATTTGTTTCCCTGTGAAAAGAATTAATTGGTAGGGATTTTCTCACTATGTGCAAGGTTGAAAGTGTTATCCCCCAACTAAAATCCTGAATTTGTAGATAAATAGGTTGACTGGAGTGCTCAAGTTGTTTCTCCTTTGAAAAAAAAGTACAATAGTTTCCTACATCAGTCAGTGCTTCTGGTATAGTTCAGAAATAGCTGCGTTGCAGTTCTAATAGTTTTGAGTCTCATGAATTATGGACCGTTGGAAACATTTCCCTCCTTTATTATACTGATTATTTCCAGGTCCTTGCTGACTCTAGATGAAATCAAACAGGTAGATGCCTTGCATGTCCCTTATTTAGAGCCCTGGAGCCCTTGTATTGGTAAGACCTGCTGAAAATCTGTAACTTAAAGAACTAGTTCTCAGAGCCTGAAAAGGTATTTCATGTACAAAATCACCTGCTTCATTACAGTCTAATTTTAAGAGGAGAAAAAAAAGATCATGTTAATTAGTTTATACTCATGTATCATAGTTTCATCCACTGACCATAATTTTTATTGCTTGGTCTCTCCTTCCATATCTGAACCTAGAGACTGTCTAAAACTTTAAAACATTTTCACAGTGGTTCTATTCCACAGAATAATCTTCATAAGATAATCATAGTGAAAGTAGGACAACAAATTAGTCCATAAGTCAGAGATCACAGGGACCCCATTTGGCTTGCAACCTAGAAAATGCAACTGTGGGGATTAGGACTTGAAACATGGAATTTTATTTTATTTTGCGACTAGGTCTCGCT
>PVHY01023498.1:0-20896 GCA_004024945.1 Uropsilus gracilis
GGGGGGAGATGGGGGGGAGGGGAATTGGCTACAGCTGCCCTGAAAAAATCAGCTGCTAAATTTTCAGGAAGTTTATGAGTCAGTAGTTAAATGGCCATTATTAAATCAAACTGCAACAAACTAATGAAAAAATAAGTTAAAGGTAATAAATACTCAAAGCTTATCACTTCTTAAATGGTTTACTATTTACACTCCTGAGATTATTTAGATGTACTGTAGTTTTAGTAAGTGCATAGTGGGAATTCTTCACCATGGTGTCCTACTGCACATTTCTTAACTCCACATTCAACGATGTCATGTTGGGAGCTTACAATTGGCTGCGGTGAAATATTTCTACCAGGGGAATTGGCAAAATGCTTGTAGGGTGAGTTGGTCAGGCTTCTTCCCCCATTAGCCTGTATAACCATTACCTGTGGTACTAAGCCCTTCTCAACGTTCTGTGTACATGCCTGGCCCAGTGGATGTGCACATGTGTGAGTGGGCTCACCTGGGCCTGTGAGGAGAAGATAAAAGGGTAGCATCACCCTGGGAGAGCAGGCAAAGAAGGCAGCAGGGGAATAGGAAAGAGAGAAAGCCAGAGAAAGAGCCTGATTCCAGGGAAAGAACGTGAAGATTCCTGGGGGGTCTGGGAGGCTCTCCTACCTCCCAACCCTGGTGCTATCCCTGGCCCAGCTTTGCCCTGCCTGGTATGTCTGTGTAACTTCTAGAACCAATAAAAAAACCTACACAGATTCATGAGCCTGAGGCTTGCACAACAATTAGTGTCATGATCAGGATGGTTACCCAACAATGCTCATATTGCCCACCTACTGCCAAACCCTGTTATCCATTACACATGATGTATTCCTCAAAAGTTGCTACCTCTAGAGGCCATGTATGTGTCCCCATAAAGCTTTTCATTAGTTCTGCAATTTTGGGCAAGTTGTTTACCCTGTTAATCCACATATAGCCCTTAGAAGGACACCAAGGGCTCTAGATTCTATAGATGAGAGGTGTTAACGTGCACCTTGGAGACCAGACCCCATCTCTGCTACTTGCTAGCCATCAAGTGCTGAATAAGTGTGTTCATTCCCTTATGCCTTGTCTTCCAACTGTACTGTGAAAATGAAAAAGAACAACTACCCCTTGTTAGAACAAGATTAAAAGTAGTAACTGACAAAGACTGGCACATACTAAATAAGTGCTCAATTCATAGTTGCTATCTCCACTATTTCTCTGAATTTCTCTGAATATTATGGGGATTCTTGCTTTAGAGTCACTCTCAAAAGGGGTTTAGTAATTCTTTATTATGAATATCTGTTATATTTCATTTCTCCACTGTATGTTACCACCTAGTAGGGAAGATCATTCAGAAGCCTGATTGCTTCCAGAACTCAAATTAACTCCCAAAGTTGTCTATGATTTGAAGTGGATATTTAAAAATAAAACTACTATATGGTCTTTTGAGTAGGAAACAAAAACACTAATTCAAAAAGAGCTGCACTCATGTTCATGTAGCATCATTCACAACAGCCCAACATGGGAACAACTATGTGTCCATCATCAATGGATGAATAAAGGAAGGAAATACAGGGGCCACAGGATACACACACAATGGAACTTTCAGCCATAAAAAGGAAATTCTACGATTTGCAACAACATGTATGGGCCTTAAGGGCATTATGCTAAGTGAAATAAGTTAAAAAAAAGAGAGAGAGACAGATTATCTTGACTTCCACATAGAATCTAAAACAAAAAGTGAACTCATAGATTAACAGACAAGTGTATGACAAAGCAGGGGTAGAAAGGTATCAGTGAAATGAATGAGGGTGGTTAGAAAGCACAAACTTCCAGTTATATAATAAGTCAATCTTATCACTGTAATGGACAACTTGGTTATTATAGTTAGTAATATTGCTTTGTATATTTGAAAGTTGCTAAGAGAACAGAACTTAAAAGTTATTATCAAAAGGTAAAAACTGTAATTATGATAGATATTAAGTAGACTTGCTTTGCTGATCATTTTGCCAAGCAAACATAGCAATTCATTATGATGTACACTGGAAACTAATGTTATATGTCAAATATATCTCAAATCTTAAAAGAGTGAATAAACCCTGGAGGAAATTCCAAAACAGGAACTACTGAAGGATGATTGTTTTTTAAGGGAATGAATCACTCTTCTGATGAGTATTTAAGTTCTAAATTTGAGAGGGAAGGAAAAGCTTTTGCAATCCTTTATGATCCCACCTCAAACACAAGACAGAATCAGTAAGACAATATACTATCAAGTGTAATTAAAAAGTGTATTGGTTTTATAAGGGCATCAACAATATATAGGTAAACCCAGAGTAACTGTGAACAGCTGTGAATCACTGTAAACAGAAAGTTGCTTTTTAAATGAAAATTTCACCTAAAATTTTATAAGCCTTCTCTCATACCAAATACAAATAATCTTATGCTTAACCCACTAAAATGTCAATGCTATGTTGTTTATATTGGCTTCTTTTGCAAAAAGGATTTGAGGTTACCTACCTATCACTTTACCTAAGTGATATTAAGAATTGTTTTCACTAATCAGCAGGTCTTCCGTCGCCCTGTACAGCTATAGGAGATGAAGAACTCTCACCCAGGAAAGCAAGCTATGGCTAAACAGTGTTCTGGGAGACCCCAGTCTCCATTGGGAACATGAGCACCCCCTTCCACTCTTGATCCTCCCCAGTCTAATCTCCAGCTGTGTACACATGGCTTCCTGGAGGACTGATTTGCGGCATGATCTCCCAAATGCAGTCTTCCATTCCCCAGTGTATTCAGAGTCCCCAGGAAACACTCAGGTGATTGTGCATCCAAAGGACACATCCTGCCAAAGGCACAAATTAATAGCAGGAATGAAGAGAAACCTTCCCAGTTTTCCTTGGACATCCTGTAGTCGAGAGGTTTGTCCTCTTCAAGACCCCAATCTACAGCAATTCACCTTCCCTCCTCAGGGATTCTCAAAAACCTCTGGTCAGAACATTACATGTCTGGAGCAGGGTAGAGGAGCTGACTGCAACAGGAGGGGACATGCCACTCATGCTTAAGAGCAGCCTTCCTCTTCCCAAGACAGGTGGGGAGTATTCCAAAAAGTGACCTTGTGGACTTCTACAGAATCAAACCAAGATCACTAGCCTACAAACTCCAGGTAGAGTTGGTTTGGAATTGACATTACAATCCCTAGATAACCTAAAAAAATCAGTGGTCATCTTTCAACAGAATACATGCAGACATGAAACGAAAAAGAAGAATTCTACATGCCCCCATCAAGATCAATTTTAAAAAATTACATTGGATTGGCATATAACTTACACAGAATAACATTTCTGATTTTAAGTGTACACTTTGATGAAATGAATGCATTCAGCCACATAATCACTATTTATGATCTACAATATGTTCATCACCTGCAAGAGTTCCCTTACAACTACTGCAGTCAATCATTGTCACTATCCTCCTCCTCTTCCTCTTCCTGAGCCCCTGAAAATCCTATGCTTTGCTTTCTATTTCTGTAGATACCTTTCCTAGATTGTCAGGTAAGTGGAATCATTACAGAAGTAGCATTTTATGTCTGGCTTCTTTCATTTAAAATAATATTTGTGAGATTCATGCATATTACGTGTCCACCAGCAGTTCAGTCTTTGTTATTGTTGGGTGGTATTTCATGGTATGGATTTACCAAAATCTGTTTTGCTTCTAGACTTTTGAAAAGCAGTTATCCAACAGCATGCCATAGCAAACTGCCATCTGTGTGGAACCAAGCAGGTGAACACACAGCTTTGTGTATTTATGACAAGCTCTTGGACATACAAGACACTGGAACCCTGGTTGCCTATGAGAGAGAAATGGAGTGACTGAGATGTTTTCCCTTTGTATCTCTTTTAGTGCAGTTTAAACATTTTTAACAATGTGCATAAACTTCCAATTTCAAAAATATAGTTTAACATAACCTCCCATATCTAAGGTCTGCACCACTTTATACCAAACCTTACAACTTTTTTCTTGTTATTTCTCAAAACAACTAAGAAATTTAGTCTTACTTTCTGAATTCCAGAAAAACCCAAACTCTGTTTTTTTATCCATCTTCAGAGTTCTTTTTTATGCCAATTTAACTATTCTTAGCTATTTGCTTCTTAAGCAAGTAAAGCCTTGAGACTTCTGAAAACTGTATTCATCACTGCAGGGTAAATCAGTTAATCAGGCTTTTTATACCATTGTCACCTGCAGCTTGATCATGTTAATGCAGAAGATACTTGGGAGAGTGGGCATGGGGCATGCGCACCAGAAACTGGACACCTGGGTCCAAAGAGCATGGGCGTGCGCATGTATGGGTGCACCCAAGGTCAGAAGCAACAATGAAAGCAAGAATAAAAGCAGCAGCACAACCACTGCAGAAGAGGTGAGAGAGAGCCTAGAATAAGGTTAAACATTCCCTGTGGGGCTTGGAGGCTTGGTTGCCTGCCTGGCTGTTCTGCCTGCTTGCCATACAGTTAGCCCAGCCTCCCTGCCTGGTATGCTTGTGTACCTGGTTCCCCTGAAGCATTAAAGCTGTAAAATCTACTGAGGGCTCCAGGATCTGTCTCCCTGAATTGATAGTGGCCCTGAAGGCCAAACCTGCCCTGTACATTTTGTATAAACTTGCAATACAATTGGCATGAGTTGGCAGGATTCTCTCGTGGTGAGAACACACCAAGTGTTGTAAATCGTCAGATGGGTATGGAGCCCTCTGAGACTTTGGAAGGACTGGGGGATGGGAGTTGTGAGCATGCAGTGCTTGGTGGTCAGCCCCCTCTTTGTGTGGGCATCTCCTCGGAAATGGCCTGAGGTGGATGAATCCCTGGTGCAGTTAGAAAGGATTCTGCACACAGTGGGCATTGGATGTGGAACCTACTCGGATGCAGGGGCTGGGGGACACGTTCCCTCACCGTTCTGCAAATGGAGTCAAGGACATCACTGGAGACACTGCAGGAGCACAGGAGGTGGACAAGGTCTGGAAGCTGGTGGTTAAGACTTTGTACGGAGGAGGAGCCCACAACTCCTGCACAGCGGACTTTTCAGGGACGAGAACACATTCCTCATTCAGAGCTCACCAGTAGTGACAATGATAAAACTGGTACTTAGACAAACAGTTCTGTCAGAGTGGGGAAGCTTTGGAAGGTTGGCTGTTATGTCTATGGGATCCTAGGAGTGGATGGGACCATTTGCACACCCCACAAGATGAGAATCAAAGGTGGCCAGTGGGCCTCACCAGCCAAAGTAGCCTTGTGTAATGTCTGGTACTCTCAAGGCCACTGAGGGTGGCTGTGCTCAGTCAGCCAGGAAGCTGCATGGACACAGATGAGAGTAGAGTCGGGGCAGGCATGAGTGACCCAAGGCTAGCTGAGGGAGGAAGCAGTCCTCTGCAGTCACATGGGATATGTCAAAAAGCCAACTTAGGTAAAGCAAAAAGCTAGTGCCAAGATCAGGAAAGTCCTGAGCAGTTGATAAGCAGCTGAAGAAGATGCCAAAGAAGGCAGCCTCTTAAAATCACCCATGGGTGATTAGGGTGAGGTGCTGAGGAATCCATCCTTGGGGGACAGGTGGGGAACATGGCTTATGGAGAAACCACGGCTGGAGTAGAACTTGCCATCCATGGGTCCCCAACCCATGAGCACGTGCAGAGGGCTGTGCATCACATTGGTGGCTATGGAGGCCAAGTGTCACAGTAACAGCCGTGGGTGTACCTCTGAGGACTGAGTGACTACTCCCAAAGGAGGAAATGTATATGTCGCCAATTGCCCAGTGCATCCCGGGGGTTGATGTACTATGTGACTAGCGGCAACAAACCACAAACAGAACATTTCTCCTTGGGATGCATGAAGTAAGGGCAGTTTTGCATGGACACGCCAAGCAGCCTCCCACACAGTGGTCAGTTCCTAGGAGGGGGACCAATACTAAACAGTATCAGTTATAAGGAGGCCACAAAGGGATTATGGACATAATGTCGGGACTGGAGAAAGTGGGCACTGTGCATTCTTCCCACAGGCGATATCATTTGCCCATGTAGCTCTTGGTGAATGGCAGTAGACTACCATGAACTGAATAAAATGGTTACCCCCACCTTGCCTGCTGCGGTGCCTTCAGAAGTAGACTTGATGGACCATCCGAGCCATGAGCTAGGCACGTATCACTTTGTAGCTTACCTGGCTAATGCTTTTTACCCATTGCTATAGTGCCAGGGAGTGGAGTCCAGTTTGCCTTAATCTGGGAAGGCCCACTATAAGCATTCACAGGGTGACCTGCATTGTCCAACTCTGTGCCATTGGTCAATGGAAGCTGACTTTGCCTGGCGGGAGAGGCCATCCTTGGTGCGTTTGTGTTATTACATGGATGACATTTTGGTGACTAGTGACTCTTTTGCGGATTTAGAAAAGGCTGTACCTTTCATGCTGATACAACTGAAAATATGACTTGGCAATCTGCAAAAGCAAATTGGTCCTGGTGAGTACAGGTTCCCCATGTGCACTGGGTGACCCTGAGAACCCCTTGACAATGTGGCCTAGAGGCTGTTTACAAACTGAGTAGGATGAGGTGCTGAGGAACCCCTGAGAAAGTGTGACAGTACTCATGACCTAGAAGACCACTGCTACCAGCCACAGTGTTATCTTCTGACAGAAAATGGGCTTGTATACTGACAGATGGGAAGCATCTCCCATCGCTGATGCCAAGTTGGTATGTCCCAGCACCTTTGTGGGCTGAGTTTATTTGTATTCTGTTGTGTTCAGTTGCAGCCTGTTTACTTTTTTGGGTCATGGCTACAGTGTTCCACATTCACCAAGGGAAACTTGCAAAATAAGATGGGTAGGTTGTATTGTGAAAATACCCTGAGGGGTTGGCTTGTGGGATACATGAGTTATCAGGGTTTTTCATACTTCTGCCACTAGCCTCTGTCACCAGCACCTGTGGTACTGGACCCTCCTCATGATTTACACATCTGGGCCCAACGAGCTTGAGTGTGCACATATGTAAGCATGCATACCTGGGTGTAGGGGGAAGGGAATAGAATAGCAGAAGGCCCCCAGGGGAAGAGAGCTCAAGTTGCTGTTTCCCTGCTGGCTGGTCTGCCCTGCTCACTATTTATAAATCCCATGAAGATGATGCTGAGAACTCAATCTCTTTAAGCCACTAGAACAGATGGTGAAGTACCTGGTAATGGGAAGATTGCAAAACAAAAAGAACCGCCCCCAGGTGAGAGGTGGGGAGAGAAGCTGGGGCATGTGAACTCTAAGGCAGAGAGGATACGGCTGATTACAACAATCTGTGCTTCCTGGAGGCCCCATCAGAGCCATGCTTGGAACTAAGTGTGGGCCAGCACAGCTAGCCTGGGAGGCAGGTGTTAGTCCCAGCCGTCTTCCACAACAGAGTACTTATCACCATATATGGAAAGAAAACTTCCAGGGGAAAAAGAAGAAAAAAAAAAAAAGATTGGAAAAGACTTGAAAAAAAAAAAATCCCTAAAGATAGCCTAAACAAAACATAGCCGCTCCTAGAGCTGGCCTCACTGCTGGCCATATGGTGTTTGATAAGCCAGAACACTTTTATTTATCTTCCTTCATTGTCTATAAAGCCAAGGGCCAGCATGATAGAGAAGTTCCACTTGCTGCAGAGGCTGCAGGGAGCTTCCACCGCCCTGACTGCCAGCATCCTGTCCACGGCCGGCTGAGGAGGCCCAGTCACCACACCCCTCCCCCAGCCTTGCTGCCTGCCTCAGTCCCCACAAGAGCCACTGCTTCCCCCAGCTGTCTCACAGCAGAGAAACCTCAGATCAGGCTGTGTCCCTGGCCAGCCGGACTACCCTCCCCCCCCAAGGGAGGACAATCAGCTCATTAACACTCACCTCTACCCTTCACGGAGTCCTCTGCCATGGCCTCAAGAGTAATTGGTAGGAAAAACCTCCCTAAATTACCAGCAATCTCAGGTATGCCTACCAGAAACCTGGCCTCTTGACCCACAAGGAACCTCAGAGGCAGGCACCTTTCTGGAGCACCCTACCTCTCCCATGGCCTTGCATGAGAAAAGGTCCAAGCAATGATGATCTCCAAATTTCTCAAGGTCCAAGTTCACAGAAGACCTGCACTCCACTGTTGTGCAAAATGACCAAAATTGTCATTTAAATGCCTCTGCTTATTCTGCCTCCAGAGCCCTGTCCTCAGTCTCCAAGAACTTACTACATTCTCAGTCTTTCCCCTTGGCAGTCATGTGTCAGCTGAATGAAACACCATTTGTGGGACAACAGGACCTAGGGAAGGCTGATCTGCCAACAGGGTGCCCAGCAAAGTTTGAATGTCAAATCAATAATTTTAGTTCAAATTTATTCTGTGTACTCTGACATTCTTAAATTACTAGTTGTTTATCTGAAGTGCAGATTTCATTGGAAGTCCTGTATTTTTATTCACTAAATTTGGCAATCCTGGATGCCCAAAGTAGCAGGAGTGGCAGCCCTGGGCAATTCACCCTCAGGGCCTGCCTCTGGCCCCACTGCCATATTGCTGCTCCCTGAGTGCACACTGCCAAGGCCTGCAGACTCCAAGTGTTTCTGTGTCGAGGCCAGGACCCCTGGTAGCTACATACACAGGCAACCCCTCAGTCAGAGACCTAAGTCAGAGTTCCTGCAGGAAAGCATCTGCAGAAGAGACCGAGTGTTAGGATGCCCTGGGAAGATGGCCTGGCTCCTGGAAGCATGCAGACACCAAGCACAGGCACTCAAAGGCCCAGCAGTGTTTGAACAGAGCCTGTCTTGGGCAGCCTCCCACCCCAAGGGCATCCATGAGCCAATGTAATCTAAGCCCTAGAGGGACGGGTGGCTGGTTGGCTTAACAGAAGCATCAACTGCTTTATAAATGGCCTTCACCCAGGTCTTGAGGGCAGCTGCCCTGGGCAGGCCCCAGCACGAGTCCTGGCAGAGGACACTGCCCAGCCCCACTGGATAGCTTCTAAGGGGCACAGACTCATAGACTCTCGGCCAGACCAATGCCACGGATTGTGGGGTCTTTCTCCATACAGAACTGAGAAGCAGCTGTTACTTTCCTGCTCCAGCACTAATATAAATAATAGAATGACACTTTATTTCCAATTTGTGCACTATTTTTGCTTTCATGAGAAATTCATAGGCTAATAATATCACATTGAGTCACATGAGATTATGATATTTGTAGGTCAAAAATGTTAGAATATTGGAAATGAAACAAGGCACAATCCATTAATGAGTGTCTGCATGTGTCAGATACTATGCAAGGTCCTTTGAGACCATTTATATTTTAAGGTTTAATTCTTTTTATTTTTTTTAATTAATGAAAAACCTTTTTTCTTAAAATGCTCAACATCAGTTATAATCAGGGAAATGCAAATCAAAACCACAATGAGATACTATCTTGCACCAGTAAGAATGGCCCATATCAAAAAAAAAAAAAAAAAAACAGGCAATGAGTGGGGAGGAACAGGCAACAAGTGCTGGTATGACTGGTATGGCTGTGTAGAAAAAAGAACACTCTTTCTGGTGGGGATGCAAACTGGTCCAGCCACTATGGAAAACTGTGTGGAGGATCCTCAAACTACTGAAAATGGAAGTACCATTCAATTCAGCAATTCAACTTCTGGGAATCTACCCAAAGGACACCAAAAATACTAATTCAAAAGGACACCTGTACTCATATGTTTATTGCAGTACTATTACTATTTATAATAGCCAGGACATGGAAACAACCCAAATGCCCCAAAACAGACAAATGAATCAATAAGTTGTGGTATATTTATACAACAGAACATTATTCAGCAATCAAAAAAGACAAATTTGATGCTTTCGTGATAACATAGATGAACCTAGAAGGAATCATGCTAGCGGAAATAAGCCAGAAAGAAAAAGAGAAATACGGAATGATCTCATCTTTATGCCAGATATAGAGAAAACAAACAAAAGGACAAGAAAAAAGTTAAAATTAACAAACTGACAGCAAACCTAAAACATAAAGCAAGAGAGGGGGAGGTCAGAGGAAGGATGAGCATGGGAGATTGAGATGGCAATTCACAGGTGACAGTGATGTGGGAGAATCTCAGGATATACAATGACATATATATAAATATGTAATCAATAAAAGTTTAAAATAAAATAAAAAAAACATTTTTTCTTACACCATTATAGTCCCAATCTCCAATGCAAAAGTGCCAGTAGCACAGCCCTGCCATTGGGACTCAGCTCACAGAGGAGTCATGCCAGGTCACCCACAGTCCTAAGTGCCATGGAAGCACAGGCGGTACATCACTGAACATCGTATAACCCATAAACCATCACCACATTCCCCTGTGTCCATCCCTCCTTTGTTTTGCCCCTGACCCCCCACTTCCCATATGGTTAAGTATTACTGTGGCCAGTTTAGAGATGCAGACACTGAAGTGCAGAGAGATCAAAGTGTTTATCAAGTTGGACACATATCGGATCTGACCCCAAACCACACATTCATGCCAGCCACCCTGGGCCTCTGGGCCATCTCCTGTGTTCTCTACCTGAGGACCAGCAGCTGACCTCTCCTGCAGCACTGGCCATGCCAGGACTCCCACCCTGCCAGCAGTGCCTTTGCAGAGGCTTCTTGAGAGCTAATCAAAGCCTGGCCTCTTGCATCAGCAGCAAAGTGTATTTAATAATTTCAAGAGGAATAAACATTTGAAAACGTATTTAGAGAGAGGGGGAGTAGGGCCAAAAATGCACTCCTAAAATAAACAATAATCAAGAGAGAAAAATTGAGTCCAGTCGGTTTTAAAATGCCTTACCTGTGACTATGAGCTAAGGAGTACTGGACCACAGAGGGCAACATCAGGTGCGGTGTGATCCAGCATCACCACAGACTCTGAAGCATGAGCCTCTATGGTGCCCCTCTGAGCCCACTGGGCTGCATAGTGGGAAGGATGAGATACCTCCCCAAAGAGCAAGTCAAAGCCATCTCCTGGCCCACCCTCAACTCCCTGAGAGGTGAAGACCAGCACAATGAATAAAGGGCTGTCAATTTAAAGGACGAGATAGATGGTCTGCTTATGAAACAATGTGGGAGTCAGAACATGGGCAGTAAAAGTGGTCTCAAATGGACTTCTGTAGAGATTAAAGTTTGAGGATAAAAAAGGAGGATGGACTCACCTTCACATGGGCCACATAGTGATGACATGTCTCCTCCATGTGTGCCAGCTGCAGCTTCTCTGAGACCTGGCCTATGGACTCTCCCAGCAACATAAAGTAGACCCTGGGCAGTTGGCCCTTCTCCTTTTTTTCCACATCAGCCGTCAGAACATAATTCAGGCCTGTCAATAATTAAGGTCAAAGTGTTAGTGAGGCCAGATGCACAGGCAGATGCACTGCCCTCACTGGACCACAAGGCACTTCATAGGGTTCCCGGCCTGCTACCTCCCAGAGGACTGCAACCAACACAGCACCTTCCCAGAAAGACATCAGGCCAAAGCCCTGTCTGCTTGGTGATGCTGTGTGTGCCACCCTTCATGGCTCTCCCTGACTGAAACCTCATGACCTATCAACTGAAGCACCAATGTACACATCAACAATGAGCCATGCCCCACTTCCTGGAAGGCAGACCCACAGCAGACTATGGAACACAACCAGACACAAGGCTGCAGGCAGTATGATCTCCAATGCAAAAGTGTCAGTAGCCCAGGCCTGCCATTGGGACTCAGCTCACAGAGCAGTTAGTTATGCCCGGTCACCCACAGTCCTGTGTACCGTGGAGGCACAGGGGGATACATCACCAAACAACAAGAGCAAAATCCACTCGTGGAAACTCAAGACTGAAGTGACTTTATTCCCCTATAGCGAGCACAGTGTTCACATGTCTTCCCGAGGTCACAGTTCCAACAAAACTGACCATCCCGGGCCTGTACTGAGAGTCACCCTGAACACTCAGTCCATCAAGCCAGAACCTACTGTGACACAAGCTGGGACTTAAAAAGGTAAAAACATGGTCACCATATACAGCACACGTTGGATAAACCCCAAAGTCTTCACCGCCATTATTTGGGTCTGTACGTCAATATGTAACAAGGTGATTATAAATAGTTTTCATATCAACAGACTTATTTCACTGCCTTTCCAGACCACAGAACCCTCTAGAAGACTTATTTTTTTAATGTTATTTGTACCTTCAGGGGAATATGGCTTTAAAGGTAAGAGAAAAGGAATTTTCTGTCCCTAACAGACCAAAAGAGACTTTAATCTCATAAGAAAGAAGATGCCTTAGCTCCTGCCCTATCTCCACATATCAACCTTTTAAACCCAGGTTTACATGGGTTCACACCTATTGGCATTTCAGTATGTGGAGCTAGGCAGCAAGGATAGCCCCTGCTTTTAATAACAAAGGGATCAGTCGCCAGGGGAGGTATGAAGGGGGGTGGGGGGAAGCAGCCTGGACAGGCATTCTGCAGCTGCTGCCCAAATGTTTTTGATGCATTTAATGGTTTTCCTGGGTCTCTGCCATTTCTGGCAGATTCCTGGTCAGCAAGGGTGAATCTGCCCCAACTTGTTTATTTTAGCTAACAGTTGACTTTCCAAGGCCAGGCTGTGTCACCTGGAGAGATCTGGATAATCCCAGGTGATATTAAAAAGGCAAGGGAGAAAGTGTTTCAACAGAAAATACAAAGTCTCTGCATGTTACACATCATTGCCTTGGCAACAAGAGCCAGAAATGGGTAAACCTGTAGAATGTCAGTGCTTTAATACAATCACCCTTTAGGGACCACCTAACTCAAAAAGCTGATTTTTTTACCTAAAAGGAATAAGGTTTCCTCCAGGTCAAAGAATTAGCCACCGTAGAACTGAGTTTGGAACTTCCCTAGTCATAGGTGTCAGCTATTTCTTGGTGAATTTTTCACATTACCAGCCAGAAAACTGACACTTTTTGAATGCACAGGCAGCAGCATGACACCAGTCCAGAAATCAGAACTGAACACTGGCCAGTTTACTTTCCACTGACCACAATTTCCCCAAGTGACAACAAATAGTAAAAAAAAAAAAAAAAAAAAAAAAAAAAAAAAAAAAAAAAAAAAAAAAAAAAAAAAAAAAAAAAAAAAAAAAAGGAGGGCAGGGAAGTAAGTATAAATGAAGTGAGTTTCAAATTGCACTCAGCAAGATCAGGACAAGGGAACAATCACTGGAGGAACAAGTCAGAAGCCTTTGGTGGGGTAGACCAACATGGCGGGGTAAACCAACATGGTGGTGGCAGCTGCTGAGCAGGGTCTCCTCCGCAGCCCCCAGTCAGCCTTCCTCCAATGAGGGCACCATGACTGCCCTCCCTGGGGAAGAGGGGTCATGGAAAGAATAGCATGTTTAACCATCTTGCCAGAGGTGAGCTCAGAGAAAGCCTGGGTGGAAATGAACACAGGAAGACAGAGCAGATAGTATCAGTGCCCCACCCATATCCTCTTGGCTTCTACCATTTCTCTGCTGTCAAGTCCAATTTGCAACTACCAGCACCTGCATCCCCATTCCTGGGAGCTTACCCTGATGATTCTGCCTGTGTGCACGGCAGGACAGACTTGCAGGAGAATCAATGTCCCCAAATGAGCTTGCTATACATGACCCCATGGCTGGGGTGGGGTACCTCTAAGACATGTTCTACACTGTCTCCCCGGGTTCCCAGAAGGATTCAGCGTCAGTTACCCATAGCAGAAACCTGCTCAGCCTCTACTTGGCTGTCATGATGCTTTAGTTTATGTGTCAATTTCAGTAAGCCAGAATGTCCAGGTATTTAGTCAACCACCAATGTGGATGTCACGTGATGAAGGTACTTTTTAGATATTAACCTGCAAATCAGTAGACACAGAAAAAGTAGATTATCCTCTATAATCTACTCCATATATATTCTCTATAATCTATATATCTATAATTGGATGAGATTTCATCCAGTGCGATGGATGATGGACTGGTGAGCCTCATCCTATCAGCTAAAAGCCTTAAGAGAAACAAACTAAGATCTCCCTGAAAAGAAAGACTTCTGCTTCCAGAACTCCTTTGACCTACAATATCAATACACAGACAGCCCATTGGGTCTGTTTCACTGGAAGTTGCCTTCCCTTCCTATCTTATTCCACTTTCCTGATGGTACTTCTTGGGATCACCTCCTGAGTCAAGGACATGCACCTGAATCCTTGACCTCAGGCTCTACTTCTGGGAGAATTTTCATTAAAATGGGGGGTGGAGGTGGTGAGTTAGGAAAGAGGGATAAATTCAAGGTGTGCCACGCACTGTGCTGGATACTTAACACCAACTACCATCCCCTCCACCCCTACCCCAAAGCCGCAAATCACTGCAAAATCGCTAACCTAGTCCCTCTTGCAACTCAGGGAAGGGAAAGTTACTAGAAACAGCTGAGGACACAGGGCCACTCTGCTCTGTACAGGGCAGGGGCATGCCAACACTTCCAGCTATCAGATTTTTCTGATGTTGAAGTCTACAATCACAGACAGACCGAATGAACCAATTCACCAAGTGCAATTATTCTGGCGAGATTGCTACTTCAGAACTGCCAACATAGTGGTTCTCCTTCATTTAAAATCTGTTTTGACATCTCACATAACACAGTAAGAAAGTCCTCTCTATCAAACTGTCTTGGAGAAAAAAGCCAGCAGGAGACATAGGATGGGACAATGCCTGGGGGGGGGGGGAGAGGGGGGTCTCCACCAGAGAGGTAAAAACTGCAAACCATGCTGAAACCCTGAATTTTCCTGGTATTTTATTTTTAAACAGCACCCACCCCAAATGTGTCCGAAAGGGACCTCTAAGGGAGGTGGAGATGCCGAAGGAGCGGCCAATCAGCTTGCTCGGCTCAGCCCCGTGGGCGGGCTCTGCATCAGGCAGGTTGCTTGCAGGCAACGGCCCCTAATGCAAGCCATCCAGGCAGCCCCAGTGTGGAGAGGGGAGCCAGGTCCTGATTAGGGCCTGCTCCAAGAGCACATTTCCCATCTTCAGGTTTTCCTTCTGGCAGCTTGTGTCCACGCCATGTCGAATGATGTCATGTTGATGGAAAAGCTGATCAGTCCCAAGTAATGCTTTCAGCTGCTGCCTCTCCCTGCCCCCCGCTGGTTCCCAAGGGCCTCCCCCCACATTGGCCTGAATAAGGAGGACGCCAGCTGTCTCACATCAACTCTAGTCCTCATCTCTCCTAGCGAGTTTTAATTCATTCCCATTCTCCATCAGAACACGATTTCAGCTGTGAAATTCTACTAAGCAATTGTCCTTCCAGAGTTACTCTGAACTTCCCTTACATTTTCCCAGGAGAGAGGGGGAAGGATATTTCCACTTTACTGGATTTCCTAAGTTTTCTTCCCTTGTCCCAAAGATATGAAATGGTAATTATTAGTCTAGGTGAACCTCACTCCCCATAGAACACAGATGTGCCTTATCCTCCTACCTGCAAGCTTCTGGAAAGACCAGAAGTCAAGACAATATTCTCTGTGTGCAAATGTTTTCTGGAGCAAAATGTACCCCAAAAGTCAGAAGAAGGGGAGGGGGTCAAGTCACCTGGTTTCAACCATGTTACTGCTTGGATGCCTTGGTGCTGTGCCACAGGACCTGGGTTTTACTGTTTTTGCAGAGACAAGGCAGGCACTCCTGCCAACTCATAGCTCTGGGAGACGTTTAAGAACCATGGAGACATGGCTGCACTGGATTGACGTGAAAAAAGCACCACGTAGGGCTCCTTCCTCCCCGATTTTCATTTAGCATCCTAGTGAGAGTCCAGAATGGTCAGCTGGATTCCCAGCCTCCAAGGTTGACAAGCCCACTTAGGTTTTAGCCTCCGAGGAGGGTGGTAAGGCCTGACCTGTGGGTAAGAGGCAGAGTCCCCTTGGACAGGCATTTGCCTCCCTTATTTAGAACAGCCAGGAGACTCCAAGGAGTCAAGAAAGAGGTCATTTGTAAGACTTGGGGTGAGCAGACTCTTATTAACTGCCTGCGGGAAGGTGAAGAAGTGTTCCTAAACTGTCAGCATGGAGACTGCTCCTGGCATTGAGCACAGGGTCTGCCTCTCTATGGGGCTCAGATGCACCAGCAAAGGACGATTAGGATCCCGGGTTGACCCACTGCCCCCTGCCCTCTAGAATGCAAGCTCTAGGACTCTGCCTGACCGTTCTGTGCTGCACCCCCCTAAACCCCCATGGTCAAGCTACTGCACCCTCAAAGACACCAGCTGCACCAGTCAGTTACCCCACAGAGACTTAGATCCCAGGTCCTCAGTCACTTCTGCAAGCTTACAGGTTCTATAGCCCCAAGGAAATGGTTTACCCCAAATATAAGATCCTCCCTTGTTCCCATGACCAATGGTTCTCAAATCTAAACCACTTGGAACCTTGGTAAAACCCAGGTTGCTGGACTCCACCCTCCCAATGTCAGATGGTTAGAATTTGCATATCTAACAAGATCTCCCTGCTACTGTCACAGCCAATTGGGGGGCCACTCTGAGATCCTCTGGCCCTACAAGTGCCGGCTGCTTCCTACAGTTACTACCAGGTCCTCCATAATCTATTTGACCAATTCTCAGACTTAAGTTCTTCCTGTTAAAATCCTTGCTATAGTTTCTGTTCTCCTGAGCATCCCCACCCGCAAGAGGAACTGAGGCGGAGTCACCCACAGAGACAACCATTTCCTGTTCAGCCAGGGTCATGGCAGCCTCTTCAGTGGCTTTCCTCATCAGCTAGCCCTGGAAACTGTGGCCAAGTGGGGGCTGTGGTTTCCTATCACTAAAGCCAAGAACTGAAGAGGTGAGTGGAGCCCCTTCTCTCTACATAGAGCCCAACCAGGCCCCAGGAGAGATGGAAGAAACCAGAGAGTGAAGAATGACATCACTGTTGAGGGCACCGCTGTGCTTTCTGCTGGTCTTGCAGGCCGCAGGCCCTCACCCTCCAAGATGTCTCTCTTTTCTGCTCTCCATTGCTTCCCAGTTCAGCACCACCTCTGGCTCAAGAGCAAACATTCATTCCTGCTTGGTTTTATTTGGTAGGTTATCTTTTTTTAAGTCCTAAACAATTGTTCCATATTGATGAATGGTAATAGCATTCCAGAGGCAAGAAACAACATACAAATAGGAACACTCCCATTTTTGGATGGGGAGGGGGCTATAAGCAAGAACACGACTTATTGCCAAACGTGTTCATTGCACCTGGAAAGCAAGAGAAAATGTCGATGAGAGCTGGCCCAGAAAGAGTGGCCCGCTGCCAAAGCAGCAGGAGCTCGAGGTGGTGCTGGGATGAACCAGCACGTGCGAAGTGTCTTCACGCTGGGGGTGTGCACACACGTGTGCTGCAGAGCAGCGCTGCTGCAGGGGTTGTTAGAACACAGGCTTGATTCAGAGGTCCAGGGCAGGTCTGAGACTCTGTTCTCATGGAGGGGACACTACTGGTGGGGACTGGTCTGTGAGCAGGATGGTTGGGACACAGACAGTTTAAGAGTCAGTGGGTCCATGTCTTGACTAGTGGTCAATGGTGTTTTTTTTTTTTCCCTGGGGCTCTACTTTCTAATATTAAATTGGCCTTTCAGGTGAAACAAAGCACCTATTAGTCTGTATAACTGCAGGTGATCACATTCTAATCCGTTCTGATCCGATCCTGCTCCAGGACTTGACCCTGTCTTTGGGGCCAGGCTAGCGAGCCAACTCAGAAGCACAGAGATGGCTGCCACGGCAGGGGAACACCTGCCTTTTCCATTCATCAGAAGTTGACAAAGTAACTCCCCCTCTCTGGAATCCTAAGCCCACCATTCCCCCTTGGTCTCTGCGTCCACAGTGAAGGACTGGTACTGCAAGTTGCAAAGCTACTCAACTGTTTTTTCTTCTAGCTACACAGAACGCTTTGTAAGGACCAGGTGCCCATCACCGCATCTCCACAAGCCCCACAGGTCGGCACCAGCTGTAGCCCTGTGAGATTGGCCTTATCCACGTACATTTGGAGAAAGGATGCTTGGGGTCAAATACCATTTGCTCTAGAACCAGAGGTGGTGCTGAGCTGTGGAAGCCATGGAGAGGAGGAAAAAGAAACCTTGAGGGTGAGGGCAGGTGTACGCGGCCTGCTGCCTGCAAGACCACGCACAGCGGTGGACACAGGAATGGCTGCTCCGGGGCACATTACCGATTTCTCCCGGAACGTGCTTGCCGTGGAAGCTGAAGCAGGCGGTGACGTTCAGGCAGTTCACAGGTTGTAGTCCGTCGTGACACTGCGGCGCCGTGATGTTGATGGAGCTGGGCAGGAAGATGGAGACATCCACGGTGATGACGGGTCTGGCCCTGCGGGTCAAAAGGAGGTGTAGACTTAGTCTCATGGAGGGGCTGTTCTTGGATTCAAACAAGAACTGAACCAAGAGCATAATCCTAGGCCTGCAGCCCAGCATTTAATCAAGGCATGTAATAACCCAAGAGAGAGGCCAAGGTGCTCTGTAAATACTTTCTGGTTTTAGAAGTGGCATATTTCCTAATAAATTGATGGTTAGCGTCCCAATAATAAAAGTGAAGTTAGTTAATAAAACACATCTGGTTGAAGCCATAAATGACCCACCAGATGTTGGATGATTACTTAACATTTCACCAATTAAGTTTCAATTTCCATTTTACTAGGAAGATAGGAATATATGTAAGCGGCATTCTGAAGCAAATGTCAAGACTGGAGAAACACGCACGGCAGGAACTCCTCCCAAGCACCTTCAGCCATTAAAAGCACAAATTGAATTGCAAAGCTCCAGTCCCCTCCAGTTGGTCAAACCTCCCCTTTCATTAACACCCATGAAGTCACTAAGTATTTTTATACCAGAACCAGGTTGGTGGAGCCCCAGCTCGCAACAGAAAACACTTCAGAGCTGAAGAAATCAACCTACCTAGTCGTGGAGTCAGGTGAAACAGCCACACTCTCAAACCAGCCCCCACCCCCATAGTATTTGAGGACCCTCACATCATTGTTGCTTCCATGGACTCCCCAGGGACTCCACACAAAGGCTGGGAGCGAATCACTCCCCTCCACTCTCCCTGCTGACATCTGCTCTGGAACAGCTCACCTAAGCTGCAGCTTAACCTTCTCCCCTCCAGGCCTCACACAGAGACCTCTGACCTCTAAGGAGCTGAGGCCTTCGTGCCTCTGGGATGACATCACAAGAGATGAAGGGGCATTAGTGGCTTGAGAACAATGACCTCACTTGTACTAAGGTCCCACAAAGAATGCCTAGGGTGATAAGACAGATGGGAAAGACAAGCAACATCAACTCTCAGAGAAGAAAGCAGTAAGGAAAACCTCAGAGGAGAAAAAAGCAAGGGAGAAAGGAGCACAGATGGGGCTAGGGGCTTCACCACCACTGCTGTGAGCTGTGGGTCAGGAAAGAACAGTAGTGACAGGTAGCAGGGAGCTGTGAGACACCCAGCGCAGATCTGTGGGGCTAACGGAGTCAGGCAACAGCTGTACCAGCAAGAATTTCTATATCATGGTCTTCCAATTTTCTTCTGGAGAAATCCTTAGAAGTTGCTATAAATAAGTTAGAAAAGGAACGACCTTCTCCTGGTCAGTGTGATTGTACAGGGGGGCAAAGGTCACTCTCTAAAGGCCCCCAATCCCTTGACAGAAGCTCAAGTGCCCCTCTGCCCAGGAAGCCCTCCTCTGTGAGTCCTTCAACTGTGTAGGAGCTTCACCTCCCTCCGTGAGGTCCTGTCCAGCTTGCCCCACCACAGGCCCCTTAGGGGCTGGGATTCTGCTGACTCATCCTGCTGTCCCCAAGAGAGTAGGTCTTTCTAACCCTATCAAAATGGGTGCGAACTTTCCAGGTCAAGGGCTTGAAAACCACAGGGATGCTCCAAGTTTCACCACGCAGTACAAGGGGGGTGGGGGGGCTGCCTCCACCCAGTGTGAGCCCACCCTGCCCAGGACATAGCCTACAGAAGACAGGATGCCCTCACTCATCCCAGGACCACCTGGATGGGGAGGAGCCTGGCACATTGCTCACAGGGCAGAGCTGTGCGGAAGGTGGCGGGGTGAGCAGGAAGCAAAGGGCCCATTACTGCAGCGAAGTCTGCTGAGACAGAATCCTTTGAAATGACAGACAAGGGCCTTCAGAGCACATCTCCCTCTGACAGCAGCAGAACAAACCTTTTTGTTTCAACTCCAAGTATTGTTTTTGGACCAGGAAAAGCACCGAAATCTTTCATAAGCCTCTCTGATCATTTCCTTTGAGCTTCAATGGCTCAGCACCAGGCCCCTGTCACTCCAACCCAGGTCCTGCCCTCCGGGAGCTAATCTGTGAGAACAAACTTCCCGAGGACAGAGCTGAGCCAGCCCACACCCTGGGGGAGAGGGGGGTGGCTGTGCAGACCCACCTGCTGCTGTGCCAGTCTCTGAGATCAAAGCGAAAGGGACCCCAAGACAGCAACACGGTGCTTCCAAGGTTATTTTTTAAAAAGCTGGTGGGTGGAAAACTTTCTGGACATGCTGACAGTTCAAATCCTGGTGACTCACTTCTGTGGTGATGGTAGCCTGCTGAACACGTCCTCCAGGCCGGTGCTCCCCAGCTCCCCTCCGAAAGCCTCCCTTCTCCATACCTGCTCCTTGGATTGCCTCAAAGGACTTTACATCTGTCCATATCAGAGTTCACCTCACAACTCTCACATCTCACCCAGCTCTCCACCTAGGGTCTCCTAGCCATCCTGGAACCACCTCACTTCTTATTCTTATGTGTGCAAACTCCTAGAGAAACTCACCATGAAGGTGAGAACAAGAGCCCCCTTGGATTGGAGCTCGTCGGAGGTCAGAGGTCACTGTGTGAGGCCTGGAGGGGAGAAGGTTAAGCTGCAGCTTAGGTGAGCTGTTCCAGAGCAGATGTCAGCAGGGA
>PVHY01023499.1:0-20889 GCA_004024945.1 Uropsilus gracilis
GGGGGGGGGGGGGGGGGGGAAGCGGGGTGGAGGCACAACTTACACCCATACCCCAACTGGGATAGCCTGTCTGATTCCCTTTACTTCTGTCATTACCAGACCTCAGCACCAGGGAGGCCCAGGCTCCAGGTGGAGCCCATGCAACAGATACCCCAGTTGGGGTGGGATGGGATGCAACAGAGATGGAATACAGGTGAGGAGCAGGGGTGGAGTTTGGGAGATGGCTGTGCCATCTGGAAGGAGTTGAGAGGTGTCTCAGCTGGGTGGTGGTTGAGGGCCCTGGGGAGGAGGGGACCTGGCTCTGCCCTGTTTCCTGCCCTACAGATCTTCAGGTGGATGGGGGAAATGAAGAATTAGAAAAGAAAAAGGAAGGTGGACCAACATATGTTCCCATGTTAGGCCCCAAGCGTGAGTCACTGTAGGCTGTTTCCAATTGTGCAACTCCTAGAAAATGGGAGTCCCCCCGCCCTCCAGCCCTCTGATTTCTACACCCACTGCCCTCTCATCTCTCCATGAGAACTTCCCCTCCCTGCCTTTTATCCACATGTTCTCAATATCCATTCAACCTCCCCCATGTCTGTTCATCTTTTAAGACCCTAGCCCATTTCCCCTGAAACTTTTCCAGCAGAATTCCCTGCTTTTAGGGCCTTTCTAGCTTCTGAAACATTGAGTCTTGGAGCCCCATAGTTGAATGCATGAGGTTTCATACTTTCAACCTAAGGTATGGGTGTTTTTCCTACCCTAGTGCCCCATTCACTAGTCTTTCTTTCAAAGGCTTCCAAATCTGGCAATTGAGTTTCTTGCTATTTGTTGATTTGAATTCACTCATATCTTTGCAGAGTGTTTTCTCCCAAGAAAAGTGGCTCACTCCCATATCTATCTATGCAGCTCAGATTTTTCAGGCACCATGCCTTATGGGGCATAGTCCTGGTACACCCCCATGTGCAGTAACCAGTACATCTCCTTCTTGTTCTTCTAGAACTTTCTCTTTCTACTTTCTCATTCTAGGCTGATTCTTGGTGCAGAGAGATCTGTGACAAATATGTCTGCCTCTCTCCATCCAGGTCCAGGACCCAAGACCCATGTCCCATTTGGAGACCAAGCCCCATCCAGAATGGAGGACTCTGGCATTTTGGTTCCTAATGGCTCCCAAGTCAATAGGTGGGTCGCTGAAGGAAGGGAGATCTGGAAAATGGATAAAAGTGGTAGGAGAATTTGTGATTTTGGATGCTTTTGATGGTACATGTTAAAGTTGGGGAAAGATGTGATCTGGTGCTTTGAGGATACAGTATCTGTCAGCAATCTTTATGAACCCCACCCCCTTCTGGAAGCCCAGGGTATCCCCTGCCTCCTGCATGGTCTGACTGTAGGCCTCAGAAAGCTTAAACCTGTGGAGCTTAAACCTGACCCCTCCTGGCCTGGATCCCACCAAGAGAGGTGAGGGCCAGAGAGGGCAACAGGAGCTGGAGCCCAGGAGGGCTGCCCTCTATTTTTCCCCCCAGTTTTTCCCACTGGCAAGCCCCTCCCTGCCTCCTCAGGTTATCCAGACAGCCCAGAGGAGCCCCAGGCAAGGATCCTGTGAAGAGACCCACTCAGTCTTGCTTCTGCACAATCATGTGACATGACTCCTCTCCTGCCTTGCTGGTCACAGAGTCACACTTCCCCTCAAGCACACTCTGAGACCATGCTCCAACCAGGTTGTTCAGCGCTATCTGAATGGGAATATGGCCCTGCACCAGGTGGAAACGTACTCCGAAGCTCTGTACTCTGCAGCTCCAGGCTGAGGTCTTCTCTTTGCTCCTGGTTGGGAGTTTGGACTCTATAGGTAAAAGGAAAATGGTTGAATTTTCTGCTTTTCTTTTGGGATCTACACCTCGTGATTGCTAAGGCCCTTGCCAGTTTTAAAAATGGTGACTTCTGAGTCCAGATGCTTTGGAGTTCTCTGGAGTTCTCTCCAGACCTCCATTTTGCCCTAGTGCTGTGTGGAGATACTGCAGAAGATACATTTTAGCTATAACTCTCCAGGAGACTGGCAATGCTCTGGCCTGTAGCCAGCAAGACAAGGCCCACCAGTTAGCATAGATACTAAATGACATTTACAGATTCTCTTAGTACAGGGCAGGCCTTAGTCCAGTGCTTCGTGTTTTCTTTAATCCTCACAGCAAGTCTAAGAAATGCTATTATTACCCCATTTCACAGACTAGAAAAAGAAAATGCAAAGGTTATTTTGTCCTCCCAGGTAACACAACTGGTAAGTGAAGAAGCCAGAATGTGAATGTAGGCCATACGCACCTTCTAGAATGCCATGTGATTCCTCTCCTTCGGTTCTTCTCCCACAGCAAGAGTCTAAAGTGTGTTTATATTGGTTGTAGGTGTTAAGGTAATTTATAGCTTGATTATTACATAAATTAATATACTAAGAGTGAATGAAAGCACTGTTTTTATGAGAACTAAGTTGAATCCCTAAGCGATTTGATTAAGGTGAGCTACTTTTAAAAATTTGAACGAGATTTTTACCAATTGTGGAAAATCGTGATTTTTTTTTTTTTTAGACCAGGTCTCACTATACTGCCTGGGGTAGTCTCAAACCCACGGACTCAAGTGATTCCTAGCCTCAGCCTCCCAGGTAGCTGGGATTACAGGTGCACACCACTGTGTCTGGCTGGAAAATCATAACATAGCATTATTTTTTGGTTCCAAATTAAGGAACAAACTACAAATTTCAGGTGGTATGTAACTGGTGAAGTTATGTGAGAAAGAAGATGGTGAACTACAATCACCAGCCCTTACCTCAAAGTAAAGATCCTAACCATATTCTGACAGATGGCAAATGAATGTATATTTTTAAGTTGAAAGAAAATGATCCTGACCATGTCACATAAGGGGGCTTCTACTGTACTATGAAATTCATAATGAGATTTTGAAGACACATTAAATTATCTATAGAGGACCCACTGTGCACCAGGCAAACTGCATGCTGGGGACACAGCTGTTAATCATCCCTATCTAAATGGTGCTTATTATCCTGTCATATGTTCAAGATATCTTGATTAGGAAGCTATAGTAAATGCCAATATAACAATGCTTTCAAAGAGAGAGCATTATTGTTTTTTCATACAAGCAGCTCAGGGCTGCTATTGTGACTCTATGGAGTAAGCAGGACACTCTGCCTTCCTCATGGTGCCTTCCTTTTCCACTTCTTAGCCTAAACAGGCTGCTCCTGTGGCCGGGCCTGGTGGCAGCCTAGGAAGCCGTGGCGAAGGCCCGGGATCACGGTTTGAGTCCCGCCGGGAGCACGTAATGAGACCTTGTCCCAAAAAAAAAATAGCTGGGCGTGGTGGCATGCGCCTGTAATCCAAGCTACCTGGGAAACTGAGGCTGGGGATTGCTTGAGTCTGTGGTACCCCGGGCAACATGAGACTGCGGTTCTACAGGCAAAAATAACGAGACCTAGTCTCAAAAAAAAAAAAAAAAAAGCTACTACTGCTTCAGCATAATACCTTCAGTCCAGCCAGTGAGAAGAAAAGAACTGAAACTGAAGGAACATTTCTTCTTTTTAAGGCCTGACATTTCTATATATCATTTATATTCACATTTCATTGGTGAGCATTTAGTCACAAGTGCTTGTGGAGTTGTTACTGTGCAGCCATATGGCCAGAAAAAAAGTCCTTTGTTACCAAAAGAAAAAGAGAATGGATTTTGAAGGCTGTGTAGCAGCTTCTGCCACAAAGTATATTATTTACTATTGGATCAGGTCAACAATATCCACCACTGCTGGCTCTTCCATTCAATAACTGTATTAACTTAGGAAAATTAGTTGAACTCTGCTACTCAATTTCCTCACCTATAATCTGAAGATGAAAATACGTCATAGGTTGATAGAGCTAAACAGAATAATACATGAAGCATCCAGAATCCGTGTGTAATTCCTAAACTGGTCTTGAAGGCATTTCCTTAAGAAAACCCCAAAAGTCTGAGGAGCAGCAAGAAGGTGGCCAGGTCTTAGGCACCACCTTCGTGGGCACAGCTTTCATGTGTTGTTTTATAAATTCTGCGTGTATGTGGGGGAATATGTGTTGCTATTTTTACAGCTGCATCTTACCTCATCGCTTCAGAATGAAGCAGCGGTGACAGCCCTTTCCTTACATGCGCCTGCTTTGGGGAGGCAGTTCAGTACAGAATAATGCTTAAGAGTGCAAACTTTTCCCAGAAAGGAAAAAGACCAAAGGGCTAAACATGGACAAACAACAATAAGAAAGGAGGCGGAGAGACCAGAGGGGACATAGTGGTGCAGGGGTATTTCCATGGGGATCAACAATCACACAATCCTGTGTTGTAAAAAATCCAAAAATAAAATAAAATATATTTTTTAAAAAGTGCAAGCCCTGCTTTAAATGGGCCCCACCGACTGCTATTCCTGTGTCACTGGGTATGTCATTCAACATTTTTGAAACACAGCCACCTGTGACCTGGGAATACAAGAGGGTTGCTGTGAGGATAAAGTACCATGAGTCATACCAGTAATAGGCACATGAAAATATTCAAAATGTTGTCTTTGTCCAAGGAACATGCTTTGTATTGTGTTTGAGAAATGAGTCTTGAGGCTGGGCACAGTGGCTCGTGTCTTTAATCCCAGCCTCGGGAGGCTGAGACTAGGAATCATTTGAGTCACCAGACACTGAGTTGCCCAGAGACTACCCCGGGCAATGTAACAAGACCTAGTTTAAAAAAAAATAGCCAGGTGTGGTGCCTGTAATCCAAGCTACTTGGGAGGCTGAGGCTGGGAATTGCTTGAGTCTCCGGGCAACGTAGCAAGACCTAGTCTCAAAAAAAAAATTATCTTCAGACTCATTATTTTCTCGAGTCGGGCACAGTGGCTCGTGCCTGTAAGCTTCAGCCTATGAAATGAGTAGCTGGGGCTAGGGATCGCATTTTGAGTCTTGCTCAGGGCAACACAGCGAGACCTAGTCCCAAAAACAGCTGTGCGTGGTGGCGCACGCCTGTAATACCAGCAGCTACCTGGGAAGTTTAGGCTGGGGATAGCTTGAGTCTGTGGTACCCCGGGCAACGGGAGCCTGCGGTTCCATGGGCAAAAATAGCGAGACCTAGTCTCAAAAAAAAATTTTTTTTTCTCAAACAAGACTGCAGGGAGTCTTGATTAATATATAAAATTGAAGCTACAGATGAAGTTACAGATGAAGTTATAAAATTAATGAGATCCTGGATAGCATTATCCAGTTATAACATACACCAGCAAATTTGATTTCTGATGACACCTCCCAACAAATACAATTTTTCACCACAATCAGCCTGATAAATTCAGTTCTCTACATGTAAAATAAACGTATCTGGAGGCCAAGGGTACATCCCATCGACAATAAACCACTTATAATTAAAAGGGGCACTATAAGGAGTAGTGAATTAACCATGCATTCATGCAATTCATGATTCTAGATACATATAGAGAGAGATGCTATTCTAGATGCAACTCGAGTAGATAAGTAGATACTAATCTAGAAACACACATGTAGTTTATAAACAAAACCTTGATTTCCCCCTGGATAATGACCACTATCTTAGAGCTTTAATGGCATCTCACCCGTGTAAGAGGGTGTTTGGATTTTTTATATTTATTTATTTTTGAGACTAGGTCTCACTATGTTGCCAGGGTAGTGTTGAACCTGTGGACTCAAGTGATTCCTAGTCTCAGTCTCCCAGGTATCTAGGATTACAGGTGTGTGCCACTGCGCCCAGTTGTTTGGATTTTTTAAAGTTGTAGGTAAATTTAGAAAGACTAAGAAAATTTAGTCTTTTTTTTTTTTTTTTTTTAAAGACTAGGTCTCGTTATTTTTGCCCATGGAACCGCAGGCTCACGTTGCCCGGGGTACCACGGACTCAATCCCTAGCCTCAGCTTCCCAGGTAGCTGGGATTACAGGTGCGCACCACCACGCCCAGCTATTTTTTGGGACTAGGTCTCGCTGTGTTGCCCCAATCGGGACTCGAACCGCAATCCCTAGCCCCATCCGCTTCATAGGCTGAAGCTTACAGGCTCAAGCCTCCGTGCCCAGCCAGAAAATTTAGTCTTTCTCTTAAAAGTTTTTCTTGAAATAGCAAAACCTGACGCTAAGGTTTTTTGTTTTTGTTTTTATTTTGAGATTAGTTTTGGCTATGTTGCCCGGGGTACCATGGACTCAAGCGATCCCCAGCCTCAGTCTCCTAGGTAGCTGGGATTATAGGCATGCATCACCACGCCCAGCTATTTTTTGAGACTAGGTCTCACTATGTTGCCCCGTTCAGGTCTCAAACCCGCAAAATCAAGTGATTCCTAGTCTCGGCCTCCCTTCCTAGGCTGGGATAAAAGGCGCATGCCACCGCACCCAGCCCCAGCAGCTAATGGTTTTAATTTTATTTTTAACCATGGCACACTCAACAGACTTATAGTTAACCACGATTTTTGTAGTTATTTTCTTGAAAAAAGGGATAACATGAATAATTAGGGAAGTACAGTGTGCCATTCTGACAAAAGGGAAGCAAATGTATAGGGAGAAGAGTCTTAAGTTGTATGAAACGTCAAGCAGTGTAAAGAACATAAATTAAAAAAATTTATTTTGTCATTATTGTACAATATTGGTCATGTTTATTCCCCACCCCCATCCTCCCCTTACCCCGTCTGGTCATGCCAACTCCTTTCACTGCAAGCTGTTGGTATATGTTTGGCACGCTGGTCTTTTCTTTGTCTAGAACTATGTCCTTTTTTTCCTGGGTGCGGAATTTGCACTCCTGGACAGCAACAGATGAGCCTGCTCAGATCTCCAGGAGTAGCTGAGGCACACAGTCAGGCCGAGCTCGTTGGGAACTTGTCGGGCAGGTATGTGGTGCACTTCTCCAGGATCCTTTCTGTTGCTGACTCTGTGCCATACAGCTCTGATACCTGGGAAAAGCATTAATTTATAACCCCTATGTACCAAGCCTGTGTTAGCACCCTATGAAGTATGTACTCTACCCCACTGAAGTCAGGAACGCCCAAGTTCTTCAAGTAGTAGTAGGGTAGGAACCCAGGTTAACGTCTATGTTAAAGACTATTATCAAGGGGAGGTTGAGGGCAAAGCACTTCGGTCCATTTGGAAACGTAGGCAACACGTTAATGTTCTTGGGGAGGGCGATTGCAAAGGACGGTAAACGCACGCGCTCCTAAGCTAGTGTACGAACTATTAGCGCCAGAGGCAGCGACAACGCCGCGCACGCCCAGCGTTCCAGGCGAGCCGGCAGGAGAGCGCCTGCGCGTCAGTCTTCCGCGTGGGGGGCGGGGTCACGCGCCGCGCATGCGCCCGGGCGTGCGGGGCTGGGGGCGCGCTCTGTGGGCTGCATGTCCGGGTTGCGGGCGCTGTTAGGATTTGGGCTGCTGGTCGCGGGCTCGCGCCTGCCGCGCGTTAGAGTCCCGGCCGGGACTTGTCGCGCGGGACCCACTTGGTGGCGGCCGCAGCGGCTGATCTCGGGTGGCCGCGGGGACCCAAAGGTCATGGCGAGCCCCGCAGTGAAGTACCTGAGGTAGGCGAGTCGGACGCTTGGTGTACACGCGGGCACCTGGGTCTCTGGCGGGTGGGACCTGGGATCGTCGCGCCTCCCGCAGGTCGGCACTTAAGAGGGGCGGGAACTCAGGCTTTGGGGTTTCCCCAGCCAGGAGGAGGCCCAGGCGGTGGATGAGGAGCTATTCAATGAATACCAGTTCAGCGTGGACCAACTTATGGAGCTGGCTGGGTTGAGCTGTGCCACCGCCATTGCTAAGGTCAGTGATGCAACTCTTGATGTCTGGATGAATCACTGTGTATGCCCCTAGGCCCGATGGAGGGGTTGGACAGCTGACCAAACCCGAGCTTTGCTGTCCAAAGCCTGTCAGAATTACCTTTGATTCTGCCTTCAGGCATATCCCCCCACGTCTATGTCCAGGAGTACCCCTACGGTCTTGGTCATCTGTGGCCCAGGGAATAATGGAGGAGATGGCCTGGTCTGTGCTCGACATCTCAAACTTTTTGTGAGTATATGGGGAAGAGCTGTGAGGACACTTTTTGGGTGCTATCCAAAAGATGGATTGAATTATTCCTTTGTTTTTCTTTCCTTTCCTCATAGGGCTATCAGCCAACCATCTATTATCCGAAAAGACCCAACAAGCCACTCTTCACTGCACTGGTGACCCAGTGTCAGAAAATGGACATCACTTTCCTTGATGAAATGCCCGCAGAAGTAGGTGGCTACAGTTCAGTACCCTCCTTCATAGACAGGCCTGCTCTTCCTTGAGTCCCCAGTCTGAACTCATCTGCTCATCTCTCTCTAGATGATACTCTTAGAGAGCACCTGCCTGGCCCAGGTGCCTACAGTATGCTCACAAAATAGTGTGAGCACCACCTCCTCCTCCAGCAGGTGTGCTCCCCCAATTCCCAGCAGCACCTTCTCCCAGGTTCTTTGATCTCCCTCATCACTCCTTTCATTCTATGGTAGGCTCCTCTCCCACCTTCCCATGTTTACATTTCACAGCTATAAACACATTCCCGATCCCTAGCAGAAGCTGACAGACTTCATCCTAAACCTTTTCCGCAGACATACTTAGGGTTGAAACTTGAGAATTTTTTCATTTTAAATTTCTTAACATTTTACAGATGCCCTGAGTTCAGAATCTATGTTCCTCTGGCTGTACCACACAGGCCAGTTACACATTACAGATGAAGAGACTGGGGACAGGGAAGGGAACCAGACCATGGCAGAACCCAACATGGCCCTCTAGCACCCATCTCAGGCTGTCCTACCCTGTAACTTCCCCAAGCTCTGACAGGCACTCAGAAATGTCTGGGTTCAGTTTGACCTGAATGAACAACCAGCTTATGCTCAGCTCTAGGCTTTAGAATGTCTAAATGGGGTAAAATGTTTGCACCTGTTGAGTGATCTGTGGGTAGAGGACAGCCCTCTCCTGCCAAGGGCTTTGTGCAGTGCTGGCTAACATCCTTCCCCTTTTCCTACCCCACCACAGGCCATGTTGATTGATGAACTCTATGACCTAGTGGTGGATGCCATCTTTGGCTTCAGCTTCAAAGGTGATGTTCGGGAGCCATTTCGCAGCATCCTGAATGTCCTGAATGGACTCACGGTGCCAATTGCCAGCATTGACATTCCCTCAGGTGCTGGGTCCAAGGAGGTTGGGGAGATTGGGTCCCTATTCTATTCTGTCCTATTCTGAGGTAGTCCTGATTCTTGAAAGCTCAGACCAAGTCTGAAATCAGTTGAATTTAGAGGACAAAACACAGCTGGAACAATGTAGGCTGGGGAGCATAGTTCAGGAGTGCCCTTTTCATATTGGCTTCAAGAAAGCAAAGCCCAGGGGTACATGGTGCTCCAAAGAGGCAGGTTCCTCAGCTGGGGACTCAGCGACCCTTACTTTGGGACAGGGTAGAGCAAGGTGTGTGTGTGGAGGACTAGCTATCTGGCCTTTTCCTCTCTACCTGAATACTACTCTTTTTTCAGGGTGGGATGTGGAGAAGGGAAACTCTGGAGGGATCCAGCCAGACCTGCTCATCTCTCTGACAGCACCCAAAAAGTCTGCAACCCAGTTTACTGGTCGCTACCACTACCTGGGGGGTCGTTTTGTACCACCTGCTCTGGAAAAGAAGTACCAACTGAGCCTACCAGCTTACCCTGACACTGAGTGTGTCTATCGTCTACAGTGAGGGACCATGAGTGAGCATTCTTCCCAATAAAGACTTAGTTCCTCTCCTGGAGCTGTGGAATCCCTGGAGCTCTTCTGGTGATGAAGACTAATGGGTGGCAAGAGTCAGAAAATATCACTGGAGATGTGGGGCCAACTGGGGGGGACACTAGCAAGAGGTATTGTTCTAGCACTTTAGGGGCAATGAAAATAGACTCTCAGATGTTGACAAAGGTTCTCAAGTGAGGCGTGTTGTCCTTTACACACAATTCTTACCTGTTGGTGAGGCAGATAGGGATGCTGTACCAGTTTCTCTGTCTTTCACTTGTGTAACAGTGTAGCAAGACTGGAGGAGTCCCAGAAGTTACCTTTTCAAAGGTGCAAGAAACCTCTGGTATTCAGGACCCTCAGGCTGGGAAGGGAGATGTCAGGACTTACAAATAGGCTAGGAGCCCATGCTGAAATTTATTCAATTGCTTAGAACCCCGCAAGCTGTAAGTGGAATTTGGCCCATGACCTAAATCTATATGTTTTTCTAGCCTTCAAAGTATCTCACAGTGCTTTTCATGTTAAGTCTCCATTTTCAGTTTTTCCTTTTTAAGCAGGGATGCCCCTTGGGAGGATATCTACATCCCGGTGCCCCCAGCACACCTGTCCCTAGCTGCCTGGCCTTTAGGACCAGAGTTCAAGGTCTCTGGTCAGCTGCCGTTCCATAGCAGTTTCCTCCTTGATGGGACCTGAACAGAGGACCTGCATTGACTCAACTCTTTCTGAAGCTTCAACTCTGAAAAAGCAAGGGAGCCCCACTTGTCTTGATCTTCAGTCTCTTTTCTTTTGTTTCTTCTTTTTTGTTCTCTGGTCTGAACTGCCTCCAGAGCTATCCTCCTCTGGTTGCCACCGTTTCTTCTTCTTACCTTGGCCACTCACACCAGTATGTGCTCTGCTCTCTGCACCCTTAGTCCTGCCATCCTCCTCTTCATCCCTTATCCGGACTTCCTCTGGGTGTCGTCTTTTCTTTTTGCTTCTGCTTTTCCTACCACCACATGCTTTGCTTTCGGCTTCCCTGGCCCCACCATCTACAACAGCCTCTTCAGCTTCCCCCTCTATCTCCAGATCCTCCTCTGCATGCTGTCGCCTCTTCTTGTTTCTGTGGCATAGGTCAATACTTGCTCTGCTCCCCTCCTCTGTCCTGATACCATCTGCAGCCCCTTCACTTCCTTTGTCTGAGACCTCCGTTTCTTCCTGATGGTGTTGCCTCTTTTTCCTTTTCCTGTGGGACAGCTTGGTCTGTTCTCTGCTCTTTGATCCCCCATGTCCCTCTATTTCTGCAGCCACTTCCTCATTCCCTACAGTTGCTCCTTGGCTCTCATCTGTGACCTTTTCTTTATGTCTTCTCTTCTTACTCTTCCTGATTCTCTGCTCAGTGTGGCCCGGGTACTGCTCTTCTGCATTCCTTTCATTTGCTGTAGCCTCTTCTTCCTCTTTTTGTTTTCTTTTCTTTTTCTTCTTTTTTAGGGGCTTGCTCTCAGACTGCAGTTGAGGTATCCCAGGGTTCTGGCCTTTGAGGTGAGTCAGGAAGGCCTGCTCCTGGGCCTCTAACCGGGCAAGCTTAGCCTTCATTGTGATTCCAAGACGGGCAGCCCTGAAATAGATGGGGCCACACACTTAGCGAGAAGGTCCCAGGAAAGCCAGCAGGGAACTGCTGCCTATCTTCGGGGATTCAGATAAGCAGAAAGAAGAAACCACTTCGCTGGGGTTAAAAGAATAAGTGACACAGACCTCAAGGGTGGGCTTATGATACAGAGAAAAGAAAGAAACCCAAGTAGCTAACCACTGCTTACTTGTGTGCTGTTCGCCCCTCACAGGCTTGGAGCAGCATCTCATCTGTTAGGCTGTGGGGGGGAAGAGGGAGGAAGAGAATGACAGATCTAGTGTTGAGATTTGAACTCTACCCCCGCTAAAACATTGCTTCAGCCCTGAGTTCCTATTCAGAACCTGGCACTTTACTAGGTGCAGGGGATGCAAAGATTAACACAGCACAGTTCCCTGCCCATTACCCCCCCCTTCAAAGCAGCCCAGCCAAGTATTAGACTGTCCTTTCCCTTGAGATCTGCAACATCTCCCACATGCCCCCAGCATGGAAATAAAGTCTCACATCTTTGGAGGCTTGGAACCCTGGTTGTCATCATTACTACAGTTCTCCAAGTCCTTGTTTGGCTTCTCTCCATCCGAAGTTAGGGTGGCCATCTAGGAGGGGTCAGGGGGTAGATAAGGCCCAGTCAGCATCACTGATGTTCCAAGAAGTTCCAACCCCCACCCCCACCCCCCCGGAGTTCACAGACACAAGCACCAGTTTGCCAGCTCTCCAATCATTCCTTGCAGACCCACAAGGCGGTGTGTCAAACTACACACTTCAGAAGGAGAGCTGCAGTTGCTGGGTGAGGGTGGACAAGATGGGCAGTCCTGGCCTCCCTGGTTTACAGCTGGCAAGTAGCAAACCAGAAGGGCAGAAGTATCCTAGGTGATCAGGTCTTCAGAATGGGACAATGTGTCTCTTGGTATCATCGCATGGTGCCAGTGACAATAAAAGGCATTTCACACCTACACACCCACACCTACACACTGTATTTTCGTCAGATTAACTGAGAACCTACTACAGCCCAAGGAGTTGGAGAATCGAGGGGTCAGGATGCGATGGGAATAGCACAGATGGAGCTGACATGGTGAGAGGAAAGGAGTGTGGCAGAACACAAGCCATTATGACAAATGTCTGCTAGAGGAGGGATACCCCGAAAAACTGAAGGTTAAAGAACATGAGTCCTGCAAAGAGAAGAAACAAATTCCACCTGGCTGAAGTATGAAGTCCTGAGAGGAGAGGCAAGAGATGAGGTTAGGGAAGGAGGGATAAGGACCATGTGAACCAACTGATAGATACGTAGTGTGTCATCAGAGGAGCCAGGGACACTTGTTTTAGAGGGTACTTTGGATGCCTTGTGGAGAATGAAGGGTGAAGTAGAGAGTGAGACTAAAGGTAAAGAATGGTTATATGGCTGTAAATGTAGTTAAGTTAGGCAATAGATGATGATGGTCTGAAATGGGGTGGGAGATACCACAGGGATGATGAGAAAAAGGAAGGATCTGATAGATTACAGGTGATCACAGTGTTAGCTTCCTCTGCTTAGGAGACTAGGAAGCCTGGATAGTCAGCCTGTCTGCCCTTACTTGTCAGCTGTGGGCTCCTCAGCAAGCTGCCTCCTCCTTTTGGCTACATCTGCAAAATAATGGGTCAGATATGCTCCCAGGTTTCCTATGGCTTCTAAGTCCTTTTGAATCAGACATTGCCTATGTTAGGGCAGTCTGAAAATAGGCAGTGCATATGAGGCCCCAAGGGAAACCAGGGAAGGAAAACAAGATGGCCCTTATACACCCAACCTTTAGTACCTTCACAAACTTTTGATACAGCAAGTTGGGCTTGGGATGATTGTGACAAGGAGTCTCCTGAGAAAGGCGCCTTATCTGTACTCCGTCCTGTGGGGAAGTATCCATGTGTGGGTCATGCCATGTCTCCCTCACCCCAACACGCCCCAGGCCCTTGTTTCATGTGCCGGTCTGTAGTTCTCATACCTGATTGGTTTCCACTACCAAGCTGGCAGCAGTCTTATTGAAGAGCTCATTCCACCAGTGGTTTGTGAACTCTTTGGCAGGGTCATGTCCTACCTGCCAGAGGAAGAAATCTGACCTGTGAGGAGCAGTGCCCTGTCCTCAAGGGTCCCCTTCCCTGACCTTCCCGGTCTTACCCCATGAGTGTCCTGTTTCAGCGTCACCCTGAGGGCCTGGGTGATTCCATTCTCCTTCCGGCCCAGCCCTTTGCCTACAGAGGACAGGGATGAAGTCATCCTTGTTCAGCTGCCTGCTGCAAGCCTTCATGAAGCACTCTCAAAACATGCTACTGCTTTTTTTGTGTGTTCAGAAAAGTATTCCATACACTTATCCACTGGGTGAACCCCACCCTCTCAGAAGCCCTCCTAGGCCCATTCTTTCTAGCATCTCTCCATGTAGTCACCTGCCTTTATCTGAGTCCAGACTATCTTCCTTCACAAATCTCAGGGTAGAGGGCATAGCTCTTCCCCCAATTTGAGTCCCCCAAACATTTCTCACTATTCATTGTCAAAACTCTTCCAACTCTTACCTTTTCTGGAAAAGTCAGACATTTGCTGCTTCTGCAACTACCCTTTAAGCTAGTTTTTCCTTCTATAATTGAATGAGCTACATATCCCAGGATAATCCAGGAAGCTATCTCTTCCTGGGGCAGAAGGTAGGCAGGGAATGGGGTGAGGAGGTGGAAGGAGCCCTGTGGGGATCACCTTGAGTCCATCCATGCTTTAGCAGCTGCTCCTCAGCAAACTTCATCCCACGACTCTTGACTTCTGGGGTGACACTCATAGTAAGAAGAATCACTGTTCTTCGGTCCTCACCAGAGAAGAGGACACTACTGTTCCTTTAAAAGGAAAGAAGAAAGGAGGAAGTCCCCAAACATCCATCAACTTCATCCTGACTGTTATTACAAAATTCCTTTCCTGAGCCTGGGGCAAAGACAGGAAGGTAGAGGCCTGGCTTTGTGTTACAGGTCCAGACCCCAAAGAGTAGCTCTTTTGTCTTTTAAGGGAAGAATTTACCAGAGAAAGCCAGGTGTAACTAAACCAGGCAAGGCTTTCTCAGAGACTCTCACATGAGGAACCAGAGCCTGAAAGATTGAGTTTCGCTCCTCAAGGGAGCTAGGAGATATTTAAAGGATAAGTTCATGAGGCAAGATGGAGAGCAGTCACAGCTTGTTCTGGATTGGGCTATGCCTGAGCACGCCAGACAGGTTATACTCCAGTTGCGCATGTGTGCTCTCAGCTTTCTCCCTCCAAGAAAAGATGAGCTAATCATTACTAAACATCTAATGCTTTTAAAGTCTATCATGGCACCTTATGGTCAATGAGGTGGCCAGATTGTTTGGACAGGACTCGTCAGACTATGATTTAGTCCACATGCTCAATTACACCTGAGGTAACTCATCCTACAAGTTTGCAGTTTCTTTCATTTCTGCAACTCCCTGTCTGACCACAGAAAGATCAACATGTCAGAAAGTCAAATAGAACTGACATGGAGTAATAATATTACAATTTACAGGGAGCTCTGCCACACCAGCCTGTGCTAAGGCTTTACATGGATTATTTCATTTAATCTTCCTAGCCCAGTGAGACTTCCTGAATTCTGTATTTAGGAAAGTAATAGCCTTATTTTACAAGTGGAGAAACTAAGGCCTAAAGAGGTGAGGTAACTTGCACAAGGTCACACTGCTCACATGTGTAGGACTCAAACTCAGGTAGCAGAGTCCCCATTCTTTACCACTACATGATAACATCTACAATTAGCAGCCTTAAAAGAAATAAGGTGCTTGTTAACTTGATTACAAGATAACTGTATATAACAGAGCCCATAGCCTGTACCCATGCCCAGCATTTATACTATCCTCTTGGTGTGAGGCTATACACCTCTTCTTCATTACCACTGTTTTTCCATCTTATTGAAACACCCCTTTAAAATGTCCAGCTTCAAAAGGGCACTATTATCAACCATTTAATGCATAACAGGTAGATTACAAATATCATCATCATGTCTCATTTAATGTTGACAGTCCAGTCAAAAGATAGCATCCTGACTTTATAAATGAGGAAAACAAAGTTTGGAGTTATATGCACTCAGATTGCCTAACTCCAGTGACTCCTCTTTCTATCACATCATCAGCTAGTTGCATTTCTTTCTAGTCATTCAAGGCTCCTCTTTTTGAACCACAGAATGACATTCAACTTATATACCAAATTTGCTTCTGAAACGGTTAAAATGGCTTACCACACAAGATGTACAAAACTAAGATGACTACAGCTGACTGGGTTTACTAAAGTGAGAACATTTGTGTTAAGATCATTTATAACAAGCATTGTCGACCATTTTTAAGAAAATCTCATTAATGGTACTACTGGAGAAATCCAGTAGCCTCCCAAAGTGACAACCCTGAAGGTTAAATTTTTATTTGAGGTTAAGAAGGCATAATAAACATGTTTTTTTAAAGAAAAAAAATCATTAAGTCACTCCTCCTAAACTTCATATATTAGGCTTAAGAATGACATGTTCAGCTATTTAAAAAGGGGAAACGGCCCCACATCAAAAAAAAAAAAAACCCAAAAAACAAAACCCAGAAAAATGGGCAACAACAAGTGCTGGTGTGGATGGGGAGAGAAAGGTACACTCTTACACTGATGGTGGGAATGTAAACTGGTCCAGCCACTATGGAAAGCAGTGTGAAGGACCCTCAAACTAATGAAAATGGAACTACCACTTGACCCAGCAATCGCCCTTCTGGGAATCTACCCAAAGGAGACCTCAGTGTGGGTACAAAGGGACACCCGTGCTCGGATGTTTAATGCAGCACTATTTATAATTGCAAGGGCACGGAAACAACCCCAATGTCCCAAAACAGACAAATGGATGAAAAAGAATGGAATGAAATGAAATATTACTCATCAACTAAAAATGACAAATTTGATGATTTTATGATAACATGGATGTTCCTAGAAGAAATCATACTAGCAGAAACAAGTCAGAAAGAAAAAGACAGAAACCAAATGGTTTCACTAATATATGGATGACCAAACGAAAATACACAGCTGGGTATGGGGGGGAGAGCCAGCTGGAACAACCAAGGAGGAGAGGTGGTGGGTGATCCCCGGGGAGTACAATGATGTGAAATATATGTATATATAAATAAATTATTTAAAATTAAAAAATGAGTTAAAAAAAAAGGGGGGGGACAGAGCCAGCTGGGAAAAAGTTGATGGATTTTGGGATGACTATGCTAAGCGAAATGTCAGAAAGTAAAAGGCAGATACTAAATGGTTTCGCTTGTTTGTGGAACAGAACTATACTGTTCTATACTAGAACAGAAACTGGCAAGGCACAACAAAATAATTCTTAGCCTCAGTAAAAAATATGCTGGTTACCAAAGTGCATGCAGGGAGGGAGGAGAGTACAGGGAAAGGCAGGGATAGGACACTGGCCAGGGGTTTTGGTGGAGATTGAGTGAAGCTTGCACACCTATGGAAGTGTGAAAATGTCCCTTCAATTTTATATGATATGTGACTAATAAATTGGGGGTGGGGGTGGGGTGAAAATGACCCTTTCCCATACCTAAGCAAATACAATGAAAGAAGGAAAATCTAAAACAAAACAAAATGACTCCTCTACTTAGTATGAAGAATAGCAAATTCAGGAGGACCTGTACTTTGTTCACATTTATTCTGGGAAGGACAATTACCTGAAAATCTAATTGACGCCTGAGAATCCCAACAGAAACGCACTAAGTGAAGAAATGGCACATCTTTCTTCGTTATACTGTGATAAGTCCTTTAAGGACTCCTAAAAACTCTGCTTCTCTGATTCTAGATTCCAATCATAAAAATCATTAATAATAATTACCGATGCATTTACTCAATGCCAACCTGTTGATACCTGCTTCACATTGCTTTTCAACAACCCTGTCAGGAAGTACTGTTGTCATAATTTACAAATGAAGGACCCAAATTAAAGAGCTGGCATTTAAGAGGATGAGGATCTCAAGCCTCGCAGAACTGGTGCTTCTTAATCACTACACTCCTCAGTTTCCTAAAGTTCTCTATGCCTTCTATTATAAATCTTACTACAGGCCGGGCACGGTGGCTCGTGCTTGTAAGCTTCAGCCTAAGAAGCGGCCGGGGCTAGGGATCGCGGTTCAAGTACTGCCTGGGGCCTGTAGCGAGACCTAGTTCCAAAAAAATAGCTGGGCGTGGTGGCACGCACCTGTAATCCCAGCTACCTGGGAAGCTGAGGCTGGGGATTGCTTGAGTCTGTGGTACCCGGGGCAACGAGAGCCTGCGGTTCCACAGGCAAAAATAGCAAGACCTAGTCTCAAACAAACAAACAAACAAACAAACAAACAAAAACTTACTACAGCCCATCCCTGTCACAGTAATTCCAAACATTGCACTCGTGAAGTCAGACGGAGGAATGCGGAACCCGCTAATAATGACAACTACTCCCGGGCAAGCAGGTCCCAGGCTGTGCGTATCCGTCTGTGTAAAGGCTGCGAGCACATTTTGAAGAACCGTCTCCGTTCCAGTCAACTCGAAATTTTTGTTACGTTCTGGAGGACAAGTGACCCAGGGCCATTTCTAAACGACTGTAGAACCGACTATTCCTCACCAGGTCTAAATCCAGTCCTCCTGCCTCAGCTTCAGGGGTAACACTAGGCTCCAGCTCTCACATTTGCTCCTGAAATGGGGCTCCTACTAAGGCCATGCGGGGACGGTCGCCCCTTACTTACCGTGACGGCCTTACTCTCCGCGGAAACACGTGCCAGATCTGACACGGGCGCCGCCACCTTCCCGGAAATGTCGTTTCGGTCCTTCTAGGCCGCCGAAACCATAGAGATGCCGGTTAAAGCCGCGCTCCAGCCCGACGCGGACAAACAGTTGCGGGGGAGGGGAGGCTGTGTAGTTGCTGTAGGAACCTGCCCCGGAGCGTGCGTATTTCCGGAGATGTACGTCTTTGTTCCCTACAGACCCTGAGTGGAACTTAAGTAGTAACTGGCCGTCTTCCTATGGGGAGAACAGCTTTGGCCGCGTTTCCTTGAGCGAGTTCCAGGCACAAATATGAGGAATGAAAGCTTCAGGGGAACGCATCTAGAGTAGCATGAAATACCTGAATACCAGGAAAGAGGCAGCACCTCTGAGATGATTTTGCGGGGACAGCCTATTAGAGGTTTCAGAAATTCACCACTTTTTGACTGACCACAGTGTTTCGGCGCCTGCCCCTTTGGTATGTTAATGTAAAGGTGCATAGACAAGCGTCTTGACTTGGGGTTGGGCTTGGGCGTCGGAGGGGGGAAGAGGAAACCCAATCTAGCCAGGAAGAGTTGGGACTTAGAATGGCCCTGCAGATGCAGGAGAGAGGCATCGAAATGTAAGAGGACCAGTGAGGAGCAACGTGGACCTTGGAACTGATGTAAAGCAGGAAAATAGGATAGAGCTGCGGTTTGGGGATGTTAAGCTGCTAGATTCTGGTAACTGAACGGCTGGCAAGGAGGGGTGTCTATGGAGAAGTCACGTGCTTCAGCTTGGACCACAGTCTCTGCTCAGTGAATACTATCTGGAGTAGGGATCTGGCCATTGCCAGCTTGTAAACGTACACTTTCTCATTTCCCTTTTCTCACACCCTGTGTAAATAAACCCTGTTTCTAGTCTTTCTTACCACATGTCTTTGTTTGGGATTGTGTCCTGTGTCTTTCAACAGGCAGGTGAGGACCCACCAGCTGGGGAAACCTGGTTTCCCTTGCTTTGCTCCATTTCAGAGTGAGATGCAGGACTCTGGGCTATGTGTGTGCTGCCAGATGAAGAGTTTGGATTCGTTTTGTAGAGATGAGGATTCATTTGAAATTGGGCAAAGGTGGGGAGTCTAAATGTTACAGTTGGTGAGTTCTCAGTCCTGCACTTAAAACTGCATCTGCAATACACAACCCAGGTCCAGGGTTCAGTAATAGTGGGGTTTATTTACAAAGGGGAGAAAGAGAAGTTGTGGGGGAGAGGAGTTAGATGCAGGGACAGAGTCAGTAAAGGTTAGGTGGTGGTTTGAAGCAGACCAATGCAAATCCAATGCAAAGGCCTGGAAGATTTCTGAAACTGTCTGCACCACAGCATCAACAACATAAACCCAAAGACTGGGTCGGGTAGCAGCGGACACCAAACCAGTCAGTGCCAAAGGCAACAGTACCAGGGTCTTGTGCCAGGTGTGTCAGAGGCAGGGGTGTTATATAGCTCTATGAAGGTCTTCCCAGAAGAGACTCAGGAGGTGACTCTTTGAATGGAAACTGACTGCAGCCTGATTTATATAGTCTTGTGCCTGCCATTAAAACCTAATTGGTCCATTTTATTAGATTGACACCCATGGAGCACCAATCAGATTGGTCCATGTACAATCCCAGCTATTTGATTGGTGCCTATCTAACTACCCAGTGTGTGAAACCTGACCTATACTGTTTTGGACTTCAAAACTGAACACCAGGAACAGTGGGGAGAGTCTCTAATCCCAGTTGTTTGGTGCCAGAACCCAGTCAAATGGGTTCATATTCAATTCCATGCTGGTTCATTTTCAATATCAAACTGGTTGTTGTTTCATTGTATGCCCACCCTGACCTATTCCAAGATTTGACTTCAAAATTAGACATCAGGAGCCTCTTTGGCACTGGTGTAAGCTCAGATCTGACTGGTGTCCACAGACTCTCCAATCAGATTGATATATTTTCAATCCCATGTTGGTTTCATTGCCTCCTCTGACAATTGCCCTACCTCTGACACACTGAGCTGGGGAGGGAAGGAAGCTATTGCAAAGAAGTCAGCAAGAGGAGTGGTACATGTCCCCATCCCTACAAATTTCCTAGGCTTAATGGAGCCACCCAAGAACTAAAACCTGATAAAAAGCATTCAGCTTCCTGCCTGTCAGTATTCCTGGTAACTCAGTGTCCCCTAGGAGCTTCAAAGAGAAATCACCATCTCACAGTCAAGCCTTGTCTCCTAGTTCAGTGTATCATACTCCTTCAGGCCTATACTTTTTTTCTATAAAATTCATTTTAATTTTAAAATATGTCACGTGGAGATGATACTTTATCTTGGATAGTAGAGTTTTAGACAGTTGTGGAAAAGATATGAAGTAGTTCTGAGACTGGATTAAGTACAAGAGTATGAACTGGAGTCAGATGTGAGTCCTCTGATGGGATTATGTAACCTTGAATAAATCACTTCTGCTCAAGAGCACTTCCCCCTGGGCAGTAAAACTGGAATATTAGACTACTTCAATCATTTCTACAAATCTTTTTTTTTTTTTTTTTTTTTTTGAGACTAGGTCTCTCTATTTTTGCCCAGGCTCATATTGCCTGGGGTACCACAGAAACAAGCAATCCCCAGCCTCAGATTCCCAGGTAGCTGGGATTACAGGTGCTCATCACCACACTCAGCTATTCTTTTGGGACTAGGTCTCACTATGTGCCCCCGGCAGGACTCAAACCGCAATCCCTGGCTCCAGCCACGGCTTCCTAGGTTGCCAGTTACAGGTATGGGCC
>PVHY01023500.1:0-20836 GCA_004024945.1 Uropsilus gracilis
GACAAATGGACACAGCCACAGAAAAAGAGACCAAAGGACCAATGAACCCAACATAAACCAAAAAAAGAACAAAGTCAGATGAAAAAGCCACGATGGGGTTCTCGATCCTTCAAAAGTGGGAGATTCCAAATCCAACGAAGGAACCAGGATGGCGTCTTCAGTTCTCCCCAAAAGGCACAGCTCTGGCATTCTTTCAGCTTCAACTCTAAAGTGGCTCAAAACCAGCAAGATTCAGTCAATGCAACAGCAACCACCATTTTCAGATTCCTCATGATGAAAATAGCAACACAGCGAGTTCTCCTTAACTCTCCAGACAATTCCCAAACTTTGCAGTTTCAAAGTTAAAACAAGTTTTCAAGCACCACGTTTCCAAGTCAACTTACACAAGTCACAAGTTTCTCCAACAGGCTTCCCTGGGCTCCCCAGTCCAGGATGGGGATGGAAGCCCACATATAGCTTCCCTCCCGGCCCTGCTGCCATAGATGGTAGTGGCAGCAATGAGGCCTCCAGCCTCCCTGCTGCTCCTGCTCTCTTCTCCATGCTTCTTTTCTGTCTGTCTTCTCTTCTTAAATCCCTCACACTCTTCTTTCAAGACAAGGCTTAACTTCCCTTCTCCAAGTCTCCACCCACCGGGGCACATGGCTGCCATTCTAATGGAGCACCACCATGTTGAGGGCCACGGCCCCCCAACCACCATAGCACGCCCATCACCACTTGCATAGTCTGTGTCATCAAAAATATCACATCTCCTTATTTCTAAGAGATTTTTTTTTCCTACAAGGCAGTATGTCTAAAATCAGCATCTTAAAGCCAGTGTGACATATTTAAGTGACTTTTTTTTTTGGAAGTAAAATTCACATGAGACCCAGCAATCCCACTACTAGGAATCTACCCAGAGGACATGAAAACATTAATTCAAAAGGACACCTGTACACGCATGTTCACGGCAGCTCTGTTTACAATTGCCAAGGTTTGGAAACAAACAAAATGCCCCAAAACAGATGATTGGCTAAAAAAATGTGGTACATATACAAGATGGAATATTACGCACCCATCAAGGAGGACAAACACATGCTATTTGCAGCAACCTGGATGGAACTAGAAAGACTCATATTAGCAGAAATAAGTCAAAAAGAAAAAAAGAAGTACAGGATGGTCTCACTTATATGATGGATAAAGGGAAAAACAAACGAATAATAAAGAATGAAAACAACCAATGGGACTGATCCACGGAGAGAGGAGGAGGGGGAAGAAGGTGGGGGAGGTGAAGAGCACAAAAGATCAGGATAGTTAACAAATGTTAGTGAAGTGAGAAAGCCTCGGGGTACACAATAATGGAACAATGTAATGTAAATATAAACATACATATATATGCAAATTTTAAAAAATTTAAATTAAATTTAAAAAAAAGAAAAAGGACAGGGTTATTAGGGAATGGAGAAAGAAAAAGAGAGCCATCTGCATAGTACCAGGCAGGCAGGAGAGCTGCTTCTCCCCAGTGTTGAAATTGTACTGATTCCTTTTTTTCTTATTTATTTTTTCATATGTGTTTCACATCTTTGTATTCCCTGGGGACCACCCACCACCTTCCCTCCCTGACCAATCCCTCCCATCTCCACCCCTTCTAACCCCCACAAACTCATCCCTTTTATGGAATTTTCATGTACATGTCAATGGCCTAAATTGTCAACCGGAATAAACTTTATAATAATAAAAAATCACATGAAATTCACCATTTGGTAGTGTGACAACCTTCAGTCTGTTCAAAGTGTGATGCAAACACCATCGTGTAATTCCAAAACAGGAAGACCTGGACCTGCTATGGACTCACTCCACACCACCCCTACCCCCTTCCAGCCTTTGGCAATCGCTGATCTGCTCCAGGGACTTATTGGCACAGACATTTCACATAAATGGAACCGCACAATATGTGGCCTTGTGAGTCTGGCTTGCTCTGCTTAATAGCTTGTCAGGTTCATCCACATTGTAGAATCTTGTTGCGCATGTCACAGCTCAACAACACTCCATTATATGAACACAAGCATTTTATTGACAAGTTCCTCAGATGATGCATGACTGGGTTGTTTCCACTTTACTGGCTGGAGGAATAGCTTTTGCTATGAATATTTGTGTGCAATATTTTGTAAGGATGTGTTCTCATGTAGACTGGAAAATGAAACCTGTGGGTCACACGACACCTGATGTTGAACTCTTTGAGGAAGTGGCTATGCCATTTTCCCTTCCATCAGCGAAGTACCAGAGTTCCAATTTCTTCACATCCTTGCAAATGCTTAGCTGGCTTTTCAGTTAATCATCAGTGGGCGTGAACCACATTTCATTTGTCCATTTCCCAGTTGACAGACATTTGGATCATCTGCAGCCTTTACTCTTAGGAAAAACACAGCTATGATTTAGGTACAGGTTTTTGTTTGAACATGTTCTCCCTGCTCCTACTAGATACCTAGATGTGGAATTGCTGCATCCTATGTAATACTGCATGCAAATTTTTGAAGAACCACTAAGCCTTTTTGGTTTTACAATGGTTGTGCCATTTTTCAATTACTTGGTTCAATTCTGCACGTCAGTATATGTAACAGTGTAGCTCATAATCAGTGATGACTTGAAATCAATGAAATATGATATACAAATTTTTTGGACTCCCATTTGCCATTTTTATTTTCAATGATGTATTGTTATTTTACACCCATTGTTTTTTCACAATATAGGACTTTTCGTCTCACATGGGATCACCATAGTTTCCCCACCACCAATGCATCCACAGTCTTCCACCGTAGTCCAATGTGTTCCCCCATTTCCTTTCCTCCCCCTTCTCCCTCTCCTGCTCCCACCTTAGACCTATGGTCAACTTTCAAGGGTTGGCTTTAAAATCTGTCTTTTGACGAATTTGTTTGGCTTCTTTATATCCTGTATATAAAAGACATTATCCTTTATTTTGCTCTTTCTGGCTCACTTCACTGTCCTGTGAAGCCATGTTGCCACAAACGGCCTAAGTCTTCTCTTTTGATCACTGAATAGTATTCCCGCTATAAAAAGAATGAAATCTTACCATTTGCAACATCACAGATGGACCTTCAGGACATTACACTAAATGAAATAAGACAGAGTAATAAGACAGTATCATATAATCTCACTTATATGTGGAGTCTTAAAAAAAAAAAAAGGTAAGGCTCATACCAGTAGGACAGAGATACCAGTGGTTAAGGGAGATGGGGAAGTGGGCAAAAGACACAAACCAAACTTTCAATTATAAAATAGGTCTGAGAATGTAGTGAACTGCATGGGTACGACAATTAATACTACACTAGGTATCTGGAGGTTGCTGAGAGTAGATCTAAAAAGTTCTCATGACAAGGAAAAAAATCCTATAGCTGTCTATAGTAGCAAGTTGTGACCACAATATATACAAATGCCACCACGATGCATACCTAAAACTTAAGTAAATTTTATCTCAAGTTATACCGTGTCACAGAGAATACCTCTTCACAAGACTTGGCAGGTGCACAAAACTTCCTTACACATTGGGTCTGTCCACTATCAACTTTCCTAGGAGCGCAAAACTGCTCTCCAGTTTATCCACTCACCTGTGGATGTGGAAGATTCCATTTCCCCAAAACCTTGCCAGCATTGGCACTGTCAACTGCACTTTCATCAATCTAAAAAGTACAATTCCATCGATGTCACAAGTCAGAGTCCTTCACTCTGAGACCCAGAACAATGCATATCTAAAGATACCATTATTCTTTAACTCTGGCATTTAGTTGATCATAGTCAATACAAGCTAATATTTATTTTACTCTGATTTTAAGTGAGATGTTTAATTTGGGGAATTAGGAACAGAAACTAAAGTATGTGTAAGGTTATCTTGGTTAATATGGTTACTATTGTATTTGGCTGTAAGTAATGGAGAACCACGTGAACAGCAGCTTAAGCAAGTGGCAAATACTTATTTCAAGAAATGAGGCACCCAGGCCTAGCAATGGAGGCAGCAGTGTCATCCTGGCTGCAGGTTCCTACTGTATTTTTTCCATCCTCAGCCTGCAGGCTGTTACTCTCGTATTTATCATCTCATGATTGCAAAAAGGCTGCTGCAATGCCAGCCTTCACATCAGCATTCAAGGCAGGGAGAAGCAGCTGTGTGCCTGGACCAGGAACAAGAAGCTTCATGTAGATACTCAGATTTTTTGATAGCACTGCTGCCCAGGCCTGTCACAGAGTAGCCTCATGCATAAGCGAGTATTTTTAATGGAGGATTAAAATTTAATGGAAAATTAACATTTTCTCTCATCCTCTCAACACCCCTGTACTCTGTTAGGATAGGGGAAAGGATGAAGGTAAAGATTTGCTGAGCTGGGTGTGGTGACATGTGCCTGTAATCCAAGTGCTGGGAGGCAAGAGGCCAGGGATTGCTTGAGTTCGTGGGCTTGAGACTACCCCAGGCAACATAGTGAGACCTAGTCTCAAAAAAAAAAAAAAAGATTTGCTGCGAAAGTTAATTGAAATGTAGATTTTCATAGCTGCATCAAACTGAGTGGTGGTAAACATATTCATAAACTTTTACTATCAAAAGAAATAAAAATATCCAATACCAATTTTACTTTTCACTGTCCTGTCACTTCTTTTCAGTTACACTACCCACTCGTATGCAGGCTGCACTTGTCCCTTAATACTAAGTCAAAAGGAAATGTGAAGGTTGAACTGACCATCTCTGATGAGGGACATGCTATCATCTTATGAGTTTGCTAGGCACACTTCAAAATCTTTGAAGTGTATACAGTTTCATGTTTATAAGACAAGTCTCTTCAAAGCATCTCATATTAAATAACTCAGGTATGATCCTTCCCAGTTGGAGACACTCAGCAAAGTGCAGGTGGAAGCAGAAAGGGCGTGATCGCTCTACAGACCATAACCTGCAGATGAATCATGGGAAGTGGATACTTGAACAGGAAAGTGGGCCATGCTTTAGATTCCCGGCAATTAATTACATCTCACCATAAAAGACTAATCTGCTTAGAAACATGCAAGGAAAGTGAAAAAGGAGGACCAAAGGCATCTGGGAGGGCATGGGCTCTCAACCACAGGAACTAACTAGCAGGTCCTGTGAAGGGGCCTCGTTTGACCTCTCATCTCTGATGCACTTTAAAAAAAATCTTAAAAATTGACTGCACACATAGTTTTTTTAAACATCTTTTTGTACCCCAAGGTTCTCCTGCCACTCTGTCACCCATGAACTGCCACCCCAATCTCCCATGCTCATCCCTCCCCCAACTTCCCTCTCCCTTGCTTTATACTTTACTTCTGCTGTAAATTTGTTAGTTCCTTTTTTTGTCCTTTTGTTTTCCCTATACCCCTCATACAAGTGAAAGCATTCAAGATTCCTTTTTCTTTCTGGCTTATTTCCACTAGCATATTCCTTCTAGCTCTATCCATGTTTCCACAAATGCACTGTTTGTCTTTTTTGATAGCTGAGTAATATTCCATTGCATAAATATACCACATCTTTTTCAACCATTCATCAGTTTGGGGGCATTTGGATTGTCTTCATTTCCTGGTTATTTGTAAATAGTGCTGTGATAAGCATAGGAGTACAGGTGTCCTTTTGAGTTAACGTTTTGGTGACTGACACACTTCCAAAGAATACCCTATTGAGGAGATAAGGTGCAGGATTGCTCATCAGACAAAAGACTGGGAGTGTACTGTTACGTATTGCATGACTATGTATTGCAGTTTTAATTTTACACATTCTACTAGTGTCGATCAAAGAAGCAATTAGTCAGCAGTTCATGTGTTTCACTGAACATTTTCTATTCCCAGTGGATGATTTTACTGCTAACGCCGCTGGATTTTAAATTTGAAAGAAGAAAAACTTTGAATGATGTATTCTTTGATCTGTTACATAATTTTTAAAAAGAAGATAACACAGTTACAATACCAAAGAGATGGGGCAGTGGAAATCAGAATCTCGGTCTCAAAAACATTTTGGTACAACGTTCAATTTAATTAACTCTGCTTTTACTTTTAATTATAAAATATTTTCTTCATTGTGATTTTTCCCTTAGGCCCTAGAGGCATAGAGTTCTCTGAGCATCAGAGTTCAAATCCTAGCTCTTCCACTTAACAGAGTACAGCCCTGAGTGAACGATTCAACCTTGATAAGTTCCTGTTTTTATTTTCTTATAATCCTGGTCATTTTGCAGAATTATTGATCCCCTATGTATGGCCCATCCTCCTCCTCCATATTGATCGCCTATGTATGTATGCCCCCCTATCCCTTTCCCCTCTAGTTACTCCAACTCCCCTCTCTCGGCAAGTTGTTGGTCGATATGTGGCCCATTGATCTTTTCTTTTTCTGGTAAATATCCTTTTTTAAAATTTTTTCTGGTAAATATCCTTTTCCTGGGTGAGGACCTGTGCTCCCTGGTTGGCACTTGGTAGTCCATACGGGCTACTTAAATTTCTAAGGGTAACTGACGCAGGTAGCCAGCCCAATCTCACCTGGAACCTCTTGAGGTGCAAGTGTGTGACACTGTTCTCCAAGCTCCGTTATTGTGGCGTTTTTTTGTGGTAAAGTTATCAGTCTCCTTTTCTCCAAATCCGTGTGGTCACTGGGATTCATGCCTCCTCATTCATGCTGGCTGTCTCCTCCTGGTGTCTTTTCCATAGTTCTGCTTCCGAGCTATAGTAGTGGCCTCTGGCGTTAGGATCCCAACTCTTAGCCATTGGCATTGGAGGATTTCTCTGGTAGAGACAGACCCCAGCTGGAGGTTTGTTCCGTTACTCTCCACTCTCTTGGCTTACAGTTCTGCCGTGGAACCACAGCCCCTTCTCTGGGTCTTTCTTCCCACAATGGAAAAAATGTTACTTCATCTCTTTTAAAGAGTGCATGGATCTTGAAACATGAGACTCCTAGGCTGTTACCAAGAATGGGATTCCCACCAGGGCACTGTCTGCATCCTTGCTGGTGCACATGGGCATGGTGTTTGGGGGACTCACCTGACTGGGGTGGCTTTCGCATATCTCCCAGGCACAGGGAGTGCTCGCAGTGTGAGTTCTTTCCTGTTTCTCCACAGGGCACCCACATTCTGAGTTTATCTGTACTTCCAGAGGTTCAGTTGTCCCCCTAAGAGGCACAAAGGAAAGATCATGGGGTGAAGAGATTATCCACAGTCCCTCCTCACCTTCTGTCTTGGAGCAGTTTTCAGATATTTGGATAACATAGCTAAGAGAAACAATGGCTCTTTTCCTTTCACTGATTAGCTGACACTGAAATCAACATGAAGAGTTTATCGCCAGAGTCAGACACTCTTATGACACTGTTATAGACTGAGATCTAGGGTTGTAGATTCAGGTCCCAATACAGGCACCACAGAAGACAGAGGAGTGTGGATTATGCAATGGACTTGGGGCACCTGGGCCTTTACTCTGACTGACCCAAGCATTGGCTTAATGGTGATTAGAGTGGGGGAAGAGGACATTTTTTAAAAGACTTTATTTAAAGAGCAGTTTTAGGATCCAAATGAGAGGAAGATTCAGAGATCTTCAGTCAGCCCTTATCCTCACATGCTCACAAACATGCCTACTGCCAACATCTCCATTCTGAGGGGTGGATTCGTTGCAACTGTGAACTCACAAGGACTCATCACACAAAGTTCAAAATTTACCGAGGCACACTGGACAAATACGTAAAGAGCCATGTCCCCATTACTGTGTCATAGAGTGTAATTGTACTGTTCCCCAATACTCCATCCACCCTGCCCCCAACTTGTGGAAATCATTTTACTGTCTCCAGTTTGGTCTTTTCCAGAATGTCTCATAGGTATCACCATTGTAGTAGTATATAGCATTTTCAGATTAGTTTCTTTCACTTATTAAAATGAAGTTTCTCCCCTGATTTTTCCAATGATTTGACAGATTTTTTTAGCACTGAATAATGTTTTATTATTTGGATGGAGCACAGCTTATTTTGCCACTCATTTAGAGAAAGACATCTGGGTTGCCTCCAAATTTTGGCAGTTACAAATAAAGCTGCTATAAACATCTACTTTTTGTGTGGAAAATAAGTTTTCAAATCCTTTGGGTAAATACCAAGGAGTTAAATTTGCTGGGTCATATGGTAAGAGTATGTTCAGTTTTATAAACCACCAAACTGTCTTCCAAAATGGCCATATGTACCATTCTGCATTCCTACCAGCAAAGAGTGAGGATTCCTGTTGCCCCACATTTGTGCCAGCACTTGGCGCTATCGGTGTTCAGAAGCTTGGCCATGCTGGTAGATGTTAGTGATTATCTTCTTGCTTAGAGGACAGAATTTTTGAGGTAAATATTCTTATTTTTTTCTTACAGAGCAGATGCACTTCAGATGCCAATGTTATTTCTGGATCTGACCATGGTGCTGAATCCTCAGGTTTTTTTTTTTTTTTTTTTTTTTTTGGAAGCATTCACTTTTGCAATGGCAGTAGAGTCAAACTCTCTTAGTAGTGGGAAGTCTTAAGTAATATGGGGAAGATTTTATGCTCCTCATTCTTTTTCTTTTCAGTGTCTTAAAACACTCTACCTGAGTAAGAGTGAGGTTTTTAATAAGTTAGAAAAATCACGATACCAAAGTCCACTGAATGTAGGTCAAGCAAATTTCCCGATTTCTAGGGACTAGTAATAGCAACATTGTTTCTAAGACAACAGCCACAGAGAGGTTTCTGTCCGAGTGGGAGCAGCTGACAGCCACTTGGTTGCCTGGCCGCCAGCATCCAGCAATCTGTGTTCATGTGAGGTTTTACTCTAAGTTAATTCTGCAGAGACAGGATCTATAGGTAGCACTTTTCAATTCAGTGCAACACGGAGCAGCTATATTCTCAGCATGTGCTGAGAAGGTGAGCCCTGGCATCCAAAACCCAGTGTCTCATTAGGTGGGAAAAACACAAATATCAGTGATGCTAAAGCAAGTCAGATTGTGATACGTGCTTACCAGACGTACGCGTCAGTCAAACTGTGATGGGGTAGTGACCTGTTCTGATTCAGACCCTGGCCAATGTTTTCTCCTAAGTCCCAAGCTCTGACCTTGCCCTTCTACACTCACCTTTCACTTTGGGCTTTCTAATTCAGACCTGGTGAACCCACGAGCCTGGTCAGTCAAAAGCCTCTTTTTAGAGATGAGTTCAACTTTGCTATGCGATCTTGGCCATGTCTTCCTGAACTCCTCTTGCCAGGAGCATGGGTGGACTGCAAGTGCCAATCAACCATGAAGCGGAGAGTAAAAGGCAGGTCGAGGCAGATAATATTCAGTCTGTTCCACACACACAAGTCACAGCTCCATCTGCACCACCTGTCTGCAATGAACAAGGCAGAGAAATAGTGTGCAGAGGAGGGAGAAACAAAGGGACTAAAGGCACGTGTTAGGAAAGGACAAATGCACGCGAAGCCTGACTTGGGAGAATGCTGGGCTGCATACGATCTGTGGGTCCTTCACTTCATTATTTATAAAATTTGTTATTATTATATAAGGTCTGTTTACATTTCTTTTTTATTCCCTTTCGGGTGTCCCTCCCCACCTCTAGTCACTCCATCTCCTCTTCCACTGCCAGCTGTTGGTCAATTTTTAGCCCATTGGATTCGTCCCTGCCTTGACTGGAGCAATGTTCCTTTTCCCAGGTGTAGACGTGTTTTCCTGGGACTCAGCGGCTTAGTTTTCCAGGTGTGTCTTTGTTGCAGGCAGCCAGTTCGCACATATTTGGATCCTTTCAGTGCCTCCTTCTTCTTACTGGTCTTCTCCAACCCAGTTTCTGTTAGGTTTTGCTTCTTCTTTGTTTTATGTTACAGTTCAGGTCTCTGGCGTTGGGAATGTTTCTCCCAGCTGGAGTCTGTATAAAAAGTTTCTTGATCAGGACAGGTACTGTGGATGGTTGGTCCGGCTGGTCATGGGGCCGCTGCTTGTCTCTGTGGCTTTCTTCTCCCCATGGAATGGGAGGGTGTCTAGCTTGCATTGAAGGCATCTCTGAACTGGCAATTCTGTTTCCATCTGCCTTCACCCAGTGAAATATACGCCTTTCTCCCTCCTGGTCTTTCTCAGAACTTAAAACATAATTCAGAGAGAACTGCCAGGCATGGTGGACCAGGCATCAAGTTTGTCTAGAAGAGCAGGGGAAGACGGCCCTGGCCATCAGAGGAACTGGCAAGAGGAGTTGTTGAGGGCATGCTGCAGGGAACTGCCCTTTGTGCCTGTAGCATAGAGGTGCCTAATAAATCTTTATTCTACCACTAACTGCTGAGACAAAGGACTGGGGAAAAGCTACCTGCTAGTGCTGGACTCCAGGAGGCCACAACATGCTCCACTCCTCTTAGACCAAAGACCATAATCCTCACATTCAACAGCGCCGAGAAACTCTTGCTGCAGGGAGGGGCGGGGCGAGCTCAGGAAATCCACCCAGGAACCTGGCACCATCTCCACCCGCTACATCACCTTCAGATTTTAAGAAAAGGCCAATGCACATAATGATCTGTTTCGAAATGCCGCTTACTCTCTGTGGACTTCACACTTTCACAGTCAAGACATGGTAAATAGGGCACAGAATTTATGTTTCAGACAGGAAGAAGCTCATTTTCCCCCAGTGCATCAGTGTGGAGTGAGGATTCTAAGGTCATTTCAAAGTCAGTCAAGGTAGGGTCCCACGAAGAACCATACAGCTGCTCCCTAGGTCTTCTCAAAGCTGTTCTTTCCTCTTGCCAATCCTCCCCACCCCCCGCTACAACACACCTCTATTGCTTTGTTTTGCACATGCAGGAAGTGAGTGAGCTAGGATTAGAACATGGCTCTATGTGCTCTCCACACCTTATTCCTTTGTCCTTGCTCTCTGCCCTTGACCTTTCCTTCTGGCCCATTCAGTCACAGGAAGGAAGCCTGAAGGGAGAGGCAACTGTTTTCACAGAATAAAAATGCCTCCTACAAAAGTATACCCAAAGGGCTGGGCTTTTTTGAGACCAGTTCTGACAGCTAAGAAGGCTAGCACCCAATTGGCACACGCCAGGGCCTTTGTCCTGTCACCTCCTGCCACATCAAGTCCTTGGCACGGTCCTGGCCACCCAGCCTCTGCCAGGCCTGCACCATCTTTGGCCCAACCCACAGTGGGTGGTGTCCAACATGTTTGGGGTGGATACAGATTGGTACAGGGCCACGGATCTGTTTTTCATGGAGGCCAAATTCAATGAACAACCACTGCCATCCTTCTGCCCACCTCTTGCGTGAAGTCCTCCTGTGACTTCTGATGGTCAAGCTCCCCGCGTAGCTACAGACCCTCAGGCTCTGGCCCCTCACCTGCTCTCTGGTTTTACCAAGTGTTAATCCTGAGACAGCAAGTCTGCACAGCCTGGCTAAGCTTCCCCACCGCACCCACATTCCAGGGCCGTGCCAGCGCAGTTATCTATTGTTGCCACACCATGGGCAGGGTTGGCCACTGGGTACTAAGGCCACCTGGGTGGAACCAGCTTTTTCAAAGCTAGGTGGCTCCAAAGCAGTTGGCTACAGGTTGTTCCCTGGCCCTTAGAAGAATAAATGAGGGGTGTGGATTCCAGAATTTCTCTAGAAGCAGATCATCGGGATTAAAAGTCAATGCCAAAAAAATCCTTCAGTCAACTTAGTAACAAAACACAATTTTCATAGGGTTCTCATCTCCATTTTCAGGGAAACCAAGAGCCACTGCAATGGCTGGAGGTGGAGTAAAGCAGAAGACAAAGTGTCTTCCCGACCCTCATTCATGCATGAGACACAGAATGGGGAAACCACTGTTAAAACCCTATGTAAGGTCTTTGAAAAGGAATGCTTGGCCGGGGGAACTGCTGCTTTGCCTATATGCTCTGTGAGACCAACAGAAGCTACTCAGTGAACTCAACTCTAAGAAACAAAAGCAAAAGCAAGCATGTGAGCAGCATGACAAGAGCAGAGAGGCCACACCAAGGCTGTAGGTGTGTGGCTTCCATCTGAAATCAGGTGAAAAGAAAAAACTTTTCGACTTGAACTTGAAACACCTATGCCTGCTTCTCTCTAGCAGGCTCTAAGCAGTTAATTGGAGTTTTTACTGTTTACTTATTATTGGGATGCAAAAATTAGCTACCAGCTTCTCTCAGCTCGCTTCCCCTTTCAGATCTAAAAAGAACTTAAAAACAGTTTAAACTTCATAGACTAGTTTGCCTTAATTTACCTTTTTTTTAAAAACTTTTGTGGCTTTACCATCTCACCAAAATTCCAAGTCAAAGCAAGACTCTTAGAGTGCAGACTAATTTATTTTTAACAAAGTGATTTCTTAATTACTACAGAAGAAACATGTAAGTAAAACTGATTACTTTAACATTGTCCAAAACCTTTCTCAACATTGTTTAAAGTCCTTTCCCCAAATTGTCCAAAAATCCTCAGTCTCTCGGTCCTGATCATCTCACCAACATCAGTCAAGAGTTCATCTCCAGATGCTTAAAGACATCTTCCTTTGGTGTGCTCCTCCTCCTCTTCCATGCCATCTTCTCATCGCCCTGCTCCAGGTAGTAAAAGAAACTCCATAGTAATCGGAACCAGCAAAGTTCACTTTCTTTTCAGGTCTAACTTTTGCACAGTCTCTTCTAGACATGAGTCAAACTCAGCAAAACAAACTCCAACACGGAGTTCGAATCTGCAAACTCCTTAACTTCCTTTAGCACACATGCTCCTAGCCTGGGCCCGCTAAAGGCTGCGGGCGGGCCCCAGGCCTTGGCCACATGGCCAAGCTCACATGGCTCACATCTTCATCCTGTAAAGTCCCTGACCATGCCACAAAATGGCCGATCTGCATCCCAAATCAAAATCAAAATTGAGGCCGGGCACGGTGGCTCGTGCTTGTAAGCTTCAGCCTATGAAGCGGCCGGGGCTAGGGATCGCGGTTCGAGTCCCGCCTGGGGCTGTAGTGAGACCTAGTTCCAAAAAATAGCTGGGCATGGTGGCGCGCGCCTGTCATCCCAGCTACCTGGGAAGCTGAGGCTGGGGATTGCTTGAGTCTGTGGTACCTTGGGCAACAAGAGCCTGCGGTTCCACAGGCAAAAATAGCAAGACCTAGTCTCAAAAAAAAAAAAAAAATCAAAATTGAATTTTTTTTCCATTTTAAATTTCTTTATATATCCTTATTTCCCACCAACAAAGCTCCTGAGGCAGGAAGCCTTGTCAGGCCTGTATGCTAATTAAAATCTTGCCCAGCCTTAGTAACATAACAATTTTAAAGCAAAAGACAATGGCACCAGGGGGGTATGTGCCCCCTATCACATCCACTGAGGAGCAATTCTATCAAGCGCTCCAGCTGGGGCAGCTGCAGCCTCAGCAGACAGCCAGACAATGGGCCTCAGAGTTAACCCAAGCTGCCTACAGATCTAGAACCCAAGTGTACCTAGAAGGCTGCTCTCATTTCTTGGAGGATGGCTAACAGCGACCCATCCATGGAAGCAATTCCTCTGACCCAGGCAAATGCTGGATCCTTTTCGTTCTCATCTTTCTTAGCAACACAGAACGGAGTCCCCTGGTCAGTCACTTCTCTGCAGACTCCAAGTCCCCTTGCTCCTCAGTCAGACACAGTGTAATGCCCACAGAACCCCAGGTGTGTGCTGCTTGCTGAGTCTTTGGAAATGAAGACCAAGCCAGCACAGGTGCATCTGGGAACAAGGGATGCTATTGCCTGGCCTGAAGTTCTGTTTCGTGTTCTTGACATCACCGCTCGAAAGTTCGCTCTGAGAGGGGACTCCGTCAGGGTGACCGCGGCTCTGGAGCTTGGACTTAAGTACCCGCTGCCTGAGCCTCACCTAGATCTGCCCCTCACCATCTTCACGGTGAGAAAATGAAGTTTTTGATGCCTGGTCACTCTCCTTCCACTGGCACAGTGGCTGGCCACCCCCAAGTCCACAGCCCCCAGGCTTTTTAAGTCCCTGGGCCTCTCTGGAAATCATAGTAATGCTCAGACTCCAGTTCTCCTGGTCCCCTGATAACATACTAAAGACAACATTTCACTGCGTTTTCTCAAGGCCAGTTTGAAATGCCATTTTTGAGATCTATTATAATGAAAACTTGCAACTTAGGGAATCAGAATGTCAGATCTTAGCAGCCTGAGAACCCCTTTAAGCAGATCTGAACTGGGGGTTCCCAACTGTGGAGGGCTCATGTAAACCCAGGGAGCACCTGCCAACTTTCTAAAATATAGACTGTGAATACATGCATTTGTGCTACTCTTTTTAAGGGCGGGAGGACAGTTTCTCATTCAAAGACTGCAAGGCACCAAGTTATTTTAGAGAATAGAAAACCAGGCTCCTAAATAGGGAAGAAAGAGAAATGTAACCAAGCCTAGGTCACGTGCTTTGAGCCGTCTTCTGTATCACCTACTACTTCTTAGATAGCTTGTGAACTTGTGGTTAAACACAGTGGAAGTATGGGTTCCTTTCTTTCCTGGATTTCCTGAAATCCACATACAGTGGACCATGTGTCAAAAATAAAATAAGTATGGACCAGCACCCATGAAGAGAATACCATGGAAACAGCAGCGAAAGTGCGCAATGAAATTTTCGTGAGTGGATGTCTCTTGACAAACTTAGCACAGGAGACAAGCCAGAACCTAAGGTCACATCCCCCACCCCCATCCACCCAAGTAACCTGCTATCTCTGCCGAAAGGCTCAGGGATCAGATGGGAGGTACAGTGACCCCTGAGGAGGGATGGGACTGACTGAGCATCCCTATGAGAGTTCACCTAAGTCCCCTCCTTCCCAAGTCCCACGTTTTGGAGAGCGTGCACAGAGGCTGTGGACTTGCGGACTTCAGGCAGTGCCAACGCAGGGTTAGTGGCGTTGCTTAAAAGGGAGTCTGAATAATGAGACTCCCAGCTCCTTTGCTCACCTTATTCTGCAGAATCTGCCAGTCACCTGTTGTGTCGCAGCCTGTTCATGACGCCAGTGCAAATGCAGGCATCAGGCTCATCGATCTGGGTAAGTTCTTAATTGCTTTAGCTGTTACACAGACACAGCAGGCAGGGCCAGGGTGGGGGTGGGGTGGATATCCTGGGAGGCAGGAAAGACCCTCCAGCTTCTCCCCCAAGAATCTTCACTCTCTGGTGTTCGTATGTGCTGTGAAGCTCCTTTATATCCCCTTTCTCCTGGGCCCAGGTGTGCACACTCACAGATGCACACCCCCACTGGACCAACCACACAAACACGTGAGAGATGTACTATCCCAGGTGCTGGCTATACAGGCTAATGGAAAAACAGCCCAATAGCTCACTGACCACACACATCTTCTGCCTCTATGCTGGACTGCCTACTACTACTGCAGACCTCTCGCGTGCCCACTGATGGCTGGGATCACACTGCCCAGAGCTCCTTTCTGGATACAGTTCCGGGGTCCAGCTTGCCAGGGAGAGGAGTTGCAGTCACAATAAAATGAAATGAAAAGTGCATTTCCAACAGCTACAGGCGGCAGGGCCCCAGGCCCCCTGCAAACTTCCACTCTGCAGCTCCCTTTGGTGGGAAGCTGTGGTTTCTCAGATAATCCAAGAGCTCCAGTTTCTCTCCACATGGTACAAACACATCTGCAGGGACAACCACCAGCACCCGTGTCACATTTCTAGATGGCCGCTCAGCAACCTCCTCGCTGACACCTACAGTAAATGTGGGCACCCGAGTGTCGCTATTACATGTACTATTCTTGCAAACTCCATGTGGCTCTAGACTGCATCTAAGTGATACAAGAAGGGAAAATGCCAAAACCATATCAATAATGACACTGGGGACCCTTCGTGGAGCGACCAAATCTTCTTCCAATCACCCTTTTTTGTGTTCAACTAGAAATCCCTCCAAACTTAATGGCTTAAAACAACAAAAACTGATTTTCTTACCATCTTGCAAGCTCGGAAGTCTGACGCAGTCTCACTGGGGTCAAACCCAAGTGTCACAGCAAGGCTGAGTACCCTTTTGGAAGCTCAGAGGAGCTTCCTGGTCTTTCCCAGCTTCCCTGGGCCGATAGCAGCTCCTGGCCCAGTGCTCTCATCCTCCATCTTCAAAGCCAGCAGAGTTGGATCTCACTGATCTCCATCCCACAGTCACAGCCCCTCTGACCACAGTGGGGACTCTCTCTGCTGGCACAGGGAAGATTACCATGGGCCCATCTGGGTCCGGCTGATGCATGAACCCAGCTCAAAGGCCCTCATCTGAGCCACACCCACAGCTTCCTTTGCTGTGGAACATTCTAGAAAGTCCAGGGTGAGGACACAGGGGAGCAAACTCTAACATGCAAAACACCAGAACTGGAAACCAAGGACTGGAGGAAACAGAAACCACCCAGGAGTGGACAACATTAAAAAGGAGGGACAGTAGTCCTCAGCTCTGAGTCCTCAAAACAGAAAACCATCCTGGAGACTAAGTCCAAGCTCTCAGGTATTAAGTGTGTCAGCAGAATTCAATATTCAGTTTTGGAAATACAAAAAGGACTTTCTGTATTTTCTACTTTTCTGTGTGTTTCTACTTTCTGTATGAAAGTAGAACAAGATTTAAAAAAAAAAGAAAGATAAGAAAAAAGATAAGTGGTTCTGCAAAGGAACTGTGAAAACGAGGGAAGGAAATTAGCGCCGAAATAACACAGAAATAGATTCCGCAGTTAAACAGCAGCAGCCTCCGGAATGAAAAGAACACTGAGTGGTCAGCAAAGTGGATAAAAAAGACCCCAACTGGGACACGTTCTTATGAAATGTGAACGCACGATACAAGCAAAACGTCCTAAAACATCCCAGAGAAAAAGAGCCAAGAAACAGCATCACATCCGATTTCTCCCTGTAGGGTAAAAGAGTTAGTCAGGCCTTTCCCACCACTAGCCTAGCCCAGCACCTGTGGTGTTGCAGCCTCATGATTGTGTACACCTGACCCAGCGGGTGTGCGCATGTGTGAGTGGGCTCACCTGAACTTAGGGAGAGCTAAAGGGGTAGCATCACCCTGGGGAGGAGAGCACAGAGAGGAAAAAGTCGAGGACAGAAGAGAGAACCCAGAGAAAGAGCATGAAGATTCCTGGGGAGTAGGGAGCTCCCCTGCCTCACTGGCTCCCCACCCCTGCTGCCTAGCCTGCCAGACTGCCATACAACCGGCCCAGATGCCCACCTTGTGTTCCCGGTTCCCTGAGAACAGTCATGTCTGTAAAATCCAAGGGCCTCGACCTTCTCCTCTGACTGCTGGAACCACCTCTGCCAATCTGCATGGAAGGGTCAGAGGCGACCCTGGCCAGAGGCGACAAGCTGGCACTACAACTGGCATCACATATAGGATGGATGCATTATCGTCACCCGTGCTGGGAGCAGCAAACATCAAGGGGGAAATGTTTTCCAATTGGGATTTCCACAACGGATCAACTTCCAAGAGAAAGAAAAAGCCTCAAAAGGTACCTCCTTAGGAAAGACTGCACATTAAGGGGGCTGGGGAGGGTGAAAACAATGCGAAAAGGTTCCTGGGGTCCTGGATGCAGGGGTGGAAGTTTCTAGGAAGCACAAAGGGAGTTTCCAAGCTGACCGCAACAAGGTTAAGCCCAGGCCGGCCACCTGGAGGCCTGTGCAGGTCACCGCAGGAAGACACGGGCAGCTGAGCTGGGTCTGAACATGCCTAGGAGCAGCTACATTTCTGAAGCGGAGATCAGGGTTTAACTGGTTAGTGCCCTGACAGCTAAGCAAGTGAGAACTAATGAAGTTGTTACCGCCAGAATTTTAACAGCTTCATGGGCCATGGGCAAGAGTGACCACGTGGCCACACAGCCACCACCACGGATGCAATCATCAACGCTGTTCTTGATTTCACTCAAACTCATGCCACCGTAACAGCAGCGAGTTTGTATCTGAACTGATGCCTTTTCTACGGCTGCACAAGAAATAAGCCCAGACTCAGAGCTTTAACACATACTCCCCTGCCAGAGGCTGCGAGCTGACCGACCAGGACTCATGCTGGGAATGAAGAAAACTTCATCCCAGCCTCATTTGTCTTCAGAACACTAGAGATGGGACCGCACGATTGACCTCCGGTGGGCAGAAGTGGTGACCCCATTTCTCCAATATTGACTTGAAGTGACTTTCCTTAGATGACAGCAAGTTAATGAGGGAATCCCCTGCCCCCAAGTATTCCACAGGAACTAATGTGTCACCTAATCTGATTTTGCCTGAGCCACTTCTTTCCCTTGTCTGGAACCTATGAAAGGACTTGTGGAGGCCTTGTGGAGGCCAAGAAAGTGGCTGGATGATTCATATTTGATTCGGTCCCAGCCTCTTTGGCTATGTCAATCTCTCTCGTCTTTCCTCGTGCCCTGCACCCAGTTTCTTTACACTACCCCATCCCTGTGTGTCAGGACAGAGAACGTGTTAAGTGAGCTGGCTCAGTCTTTAGAAGCTGCAGTCACCAGCAGCTCATCGAAGAGGATCCATTTCCGAGCTCTGGGCAAACCCCAGGGCCTCATGAGCTGCTTCCTGAAGATGTAGGTCCCTGGCAGGAGGGCCACTGCACTGGGCAGTCTGGTTGCCTAGGTGGCTGAGAGCATACACCCAGGTGACAGGAGTGCCTACAACGGCATCACAGTCTACTGTCACCTGCCCTTGACCATGACAACCCATTGCTTCCACTGTCTTTGGCCTTGGAGAAGGTCACTGGATCCAGCCTACACCCCAGGGGAGGGGCTAAGACAGGGCTTTCAATCCAGAAGGTGGGGTCACCAAATGCGCAGGTCCACGGTCACACAGGCCAGCATGAAATGAACAGCACTGGTTAAGGGTGTAGTTTCTAGAATCTGAGCTCTAGGTTTACACTCCTGCATTAAGAATTTTATAGTTACAGGATCTTGGACCAATGTCCTCATTTGCCTCAGATTGTTCTCTCACCTGCATATTGGGCTTGATGCTGAGAATAAATATTTCAACGGACTATACCGAACGTTACATTAGATAATTCAAGTAAGACACTTACCAAATGCCTAGCACATAGTGAGGGTTCAGCGTTAGCTGCTGGAGTCAATTGTCAAGATCACAGCTTGTTATCTGACTAGAATTCAAACTCTAATGTTTACAAGCTGCAAACTCCCAGGCAAGATTTGACTTTACTGTGCTTCTACCTCCTCATCTGTAATGTAGGAGAAAATACAGGCCTGCTTCAGAGAACATAGCAGATGCAGATTCAGATCTCTGAAATCAAGTGAGTACCACAGCAAAAACAGATCAATCACGTATTCCAATGTTCATCCTCATTTCTCTTTTTGGCTGTCCAGTGTGTAAGTTACACTTACATAGGGTATAATAATATTAATGTATACACTGTTGGAAGTAAGTTTATTGCTAAAAAATGCAAACTAACACATGAACCTTCCATCAGTGTTACTATTCTGTGGGTCTTCTAAAAAATGCAGTATCTGCAAAGTGCAGTAAAGCGACGCTCTGTTAGATGAGGTAAGCCTGAAGTCAGCTCCAGAGCTGTGTAGAGGGTTCGCTGGTGGCCCTGGCACTGGCACTCAGTAGCTGTAAGTTATTTTTAATGGGTTCAGGCTGCTCAGTACAAATATGCTGCTGTTTTGAATTAGGGCACATCTGTTTTTGTGTCTTTGTTTGCTGTCCTTTAAAATGGGAATAACACTGACTTTATGCAAGCCACAGTAATTGAAACAATATGATGTGGGAATGAAAACAGACACATGGATCAATGCAACTGAATAGAACGCTCAGAAACAAATCCACATATATATATATATATATCAACATTTAATTCATGATAAAGGAGCCAGGACCATGTGATGAGGAAAGGAGTATCATTCTCCCACAGGACAACCACATGTGAAAGTGGGTGTCGGGGAAGTGGAGGGTCACATTTTGTGAATGAAGTTGGCTCACTTCCTAACTCCATTCACAGGAATAAATTCAAAGTGTATGAAAGACATATTTACAAGAACTACAACAATAAAATACATAGAAGAAAACAATTCCATAGCATCAATTATAAAGATTTTTTGGAGAGTCAACCCCTATGGCAAGGGAAATAAAAGCAAGAATAAACAACTGGGATTACCTCAAATTAAAAAGCTTTTACACACAGTGAAAGAAAAATGGATTAAAAAAAAATCCAACAGAATGGGAGGAAATGTTATATAACTGACAAGGGCATGCTATCCAAGATATAAAAAATTCAACTTCACAAAAAAACTGAAGCGTCCAATTAACATACGGGTGGAAAATCTGAACAGGCAATTCACCAAGCAGGAGATCCAAAAAGCCAAGAGCTACATGGAAACGCGTTCATCGTTGCTCTGAAAAAGGGAGAAGCAGATCAGATACGCACAGGTGATCATCTCACAACTGTGAGAACAGCACACTTGGAAAGCCCCCCAATGACAAGTGCTAGAGAGGATGGAGGAAAAAAAGGAACTTTATGACCTTGTTGGTGGAAATGAAAACTGCAGCCATTTTGGAAAAGGGATCTGGACTTACCTTGAAACTCTACAAATGGAAATAACTGTCTGATGTAGCAATCCCACCCCCTGGGGCATCTATCCAAATGAACAGTAACTTAAAAGGCGATCAGCACATCAGAATGACAAGGACAAATACTGGATGTTTACAGAGCAGATGATGGAGAAAACAAAACCCTTTAAAAAATTATAGAGGACACTCTTTAACGAAGTGAGCGTTCAGGTTAAAAAGGGAAGGGAAACTGTCAAAGGGGTGAAAGGGGAGAAAGAGCCGGTGGTGGGAAAGACAAAATGATGAGATAAAAGAAAACCAGTTGTTTAAAAAATTAAATTGGGGCCACTATACCCCAACAGTAATA
>PVHY01023501.1:0-20888 GCA_004024945.1 Uropsilus gracilis
GGGCCTCGTACCAGCCGTCGGGGGTTCGAAGGACTCGCGCAGCTTTAAGGCAGTGGCACTGGAAGTGAAATTTATCTGGAGGGCTAGGAGGACTCTGGGTGCTGCGGCTTTTGAAAATTGCTCCCTAAATCGAGTCGCCTTGTGCGTGCTCGTACGTGTCACGTGCGCCAGGGAAACGGGCTCCGCGCATCGCGGGGTGTATCTGCTGACAGGGGTCGCGTTTCCGCGGGATGTTAGCAGCAGAATCCGAACACTTCTTCCTGGGGTTCAGCCTGCGTAGACGTCGTCTTTGCGCGTCTGAGCATTTGAATCCTCTTTCCCGCTTTGCTGGCAGGGTCGTGCTGAACCTAATTTTATGAAGGTGGTTTCGGTAACTTCCCCTGTTCTGCTTTGATAGAGTAACATTTTCATAGATGCCACTTGGAAAGCATAGAATTTGGGTCTTGTTTTGACCACTGTGGGTTTTCCTTTGAGTAAAACCTCTGAAAAAATAAATACACCACGATCTGAGGAGTGTGAAGACTAAGTGACTGCTTCACAAGTTGGAGAGAGGGGATTGCAGTTTGAGATCCACTGACTTGTGTAAGCTCATCAGTGTCTCAGCTACATTCCAGAACCTGCCCCCCCCACCTCTAGTCTGTGACTTGTTGCTTTTCTGTGGAAAGAGATGTTTGGTTGGTGTTTGTTTTGTTTCTATCTCCATAACACTTTTACTTATTAGTTGGTTGTTAGAACTAAAAGGTTTTTGTATGTGGAGTTTTTATATTTACTCCTTTACAGAATAAAAGTCACTGCTTTTATTTTAGACCAGCTGTTTAGTTACTATATGTGGACCGTTGGAAACAGGTAAGGGGATGGAGCTTCAGATAAGAGGAACACCTCCTCTCTCTCCAGCCCCCTCTGGCACACTAGAGGGTGGTCAACAGCACATCTCTCACCTGTAACCCAGCTTCCTAACCTCCTTGGAATGTCCCAATGGAACTATGACCTATTAGTAATGGCTGTTGCCCCCAAAGGTAAATTTCCTGCTATCATGCATCCCCACATCCTGCCTGCTGCATGTCATATATGCTTTGCTATTTCCTCATTATATCATTGTAACATTTCCTTGCTGAGGTGTATAAGGAGCATCTAAACTTCATTAAAGTTGGGCCTGGACATGCTTCCCAGGATCCCCATTCTGTGGGCTAGCCTCACAGATCGTTATCAATCTCTTCTGTCTCAACTACTTCTTCATTCCACATGCAACCCCTAACAATTATATAGTTTCCAATTTTTTTTCACTGGGAAACATTTTTTTCACTGGGAAAAACAATAGACACAGTTTGCTTTGTCATATCAGGGTTTTGCTTTTGGCAATCCTGCCAAGCTGTTTGATGTAGGTGTTAAAGTCTGAACTTGGAGTCAGAAGTCCTGAGTTTGAATCACTGTAGCTCTATGATCTTGGTAAAATACATAACTTTCTGGGACTCAGTTACTTCATCTGTAAAATGTGCATAATCACAGTACCTGTTTCTAGAGCTGTGAGGATAAATGAGTTAAATAAGATACCTGAGTCTATTAGACCCAGAACACATGTGTACTTTGCAAAATCAGTAATGATGATGATATGTGCTATATAAATAAGAATTTGAGGAGAAAAAGAATTTAGTCCATCATCGTTACATTTTTTTGAAGAAAATCTTCAATATTCAAAGTCATTATATTTGCAATAGAAATACTGTACAAATTCTTCCTTTTATACTACAGAAAGTGCCCTACAACTGCAAAAGAAATAAAATATGCCAGTAAAATTGACAGAATCAGATAACTAAAGTAAAGTTATATGGAGACTGTGTTTGCCCTCATATACTTTGACTTTTGTCTAGTTTTAATTTTTTGAGTAATCATACAATTTTCCATGGGGGTTTTACTAATTACAGTCCTAATTCCTTTTTGTGAATATTTATGTAATACTGTGTGATAGATGAGTATGTTAGTGAAGATTTAATGATTTTATATTTATGTAGGTAAATAAATAATTATATCTTTTTTTAGTAATGAGCTAAGAAGTAGTTTGTTTTTTATACATTTGTGATCTAATGTTATCTTGAATAAGTATACAAGACTTTTTATAATGTCCACTAAAATAGTCTCAGAAGGAATCAGAAGTTAAAGAGAAAGTTTTGAGAGAGTCAGGAGAAAGATGGTTGGAAGCAGGCGCTGCATGTTTCTACCTATAAATAATTTATGAATAGGACACATTTTTTTGTTTACCAGATTTTAAGGTGATATTTTAAAGAAGCAATTATTAGTCTCTCTGAGTATAATTATATCATCCATGTAACATTTAATATAAATTCCAGTTTATTAAAAATTAATCCAGCAATACTTGAAAAAATAAGTTGAGAATTGGATTAATAATGAATATCCTGAATAAATGTACATATTTCAAAATTTGGCTGCACTTTAATCATTTTCTTTTATACAAGTGGGATATATCAACTTTCCGTTGTCACATAATGCTCGAAATAATTCATATTTCTGTTGCTTATATCCAATTTTACAAACAAATTCAGCAGTATCTCCTGATTTTAAGTAAAGTTTTTTCATATCTACCCATCGTAACAGTATGTTATGTTCATCCATAGCTGCCCTTGTTATTATACATGGCTCTAATGGGGAGAAAAGAAAAGAAAATATTACTAATATTTTCACAGAATTTTAGACTTTTGAACATTGTTCCAAGAATTATCAAACTTTTCCCAAATCCATATAAAAAGCGTTCATTGTGTAGATTTAAATTAATTTAAAGGATCAATGATGTACAAATAAGGTATTATATTTAATGTGCTATAAGTAAATGTTAAAATACCAGATTTATACTAATAGTGAGTGATCCTATTAAGAGTTTTGATTGAAGAAAAGCATGTTACTATTTTTGCTTGAAGAATGTTTCAATGTTACATCCCCTTATCTGTTACTTTGTATTCAAGCATGATAGTTTTAAGGAGTAAAACATCATACACTGACTTTCTTAGTTTACATCAGGATGTTAAAATACTTACCTAGGCATTCTGGTGGTTTTGACCATTGTCCATTACTGCATAATACATTCCTTTCTCCCTGGAGTGTATAGTAAGATTTGCATTTGTACTCAACTGATGATTCTGGAGCATAAATTTGTGATATGAGTGAAATAATGTCTCCATTGTTTATAACGGGAGGTGGTCCGCATTTTTCTTTGGGGTCTGAAAAATATATACTGAAATTAACCCCTGAATCTCTGGTTAAATATCAATAAATTTAACCAGTTAAGAGTGTATATGAAATCACATAGGACCCTGAATAGGCAAGTAATCCTGACAAAAAGTGAACAATGGAGGTATCATAAGATCAGATTTCAAATTGTAGTACAAAACTGTAGTGACAAAAAGTGCTGTTTGGAATAAAATAGATCAAGATCAATGGAAGAGAATTGGGAACTCAGTAGCCTAAACTTTATTGCCAGTTAATCTGTGACATTGAACCAGGAGTATTCCTTAAAGAATGCAAAAACTCTATTCAAAGGAATATATGCACTCTTAAGTTCATTGTAGCACTGTTTGCTGTAACCAAGTCATGGAAACAACCTTAGTACCAAGTAGAGATACCCAACCAAGTAGAGATGAGTGGGTTAAGAAGATGTGGTCTATACACATAATACTACTCAGCTATATATAAAAAAAGCTAAACTCTGCATTTGTGATAAGGTGGACAATAATATATTGCAGAAAACTAAGATATAAACCTGAGAATAAGGTGAGAACAAAAAAATCAGAAATTCAGCAAACTGAAGCAATAACAAGATTGGACATGCAGAAAGAAAAGTTAAGGATGAAGATTTTGATAAAATTGTTTTTTAAATGACTTAATATTTTCAAATTCAGCATTTCATAGTTCAACTAGGTGAACTCCAAATAGGGTAAACCCAAAAATTATTCTCACGATATATCATAATCAACTGCCAACATCTAAATAAAGGAAGTAAAATTTATATTTCTGTAGAATATATGCAAACATATAGGGGTAAAAGCATTCAAATATCAGAAAGTTTCTCATCTTGATTAGGCACAAAAAAGTGGCAACAATTTTCAAGTGCTGGAATAAAAGAACTGTCAATCCCAAATTATATACCCAATGATACTTTTATCATTAAACAGATAAATAAAGATAATTTCAGACAAAGCAATACTTAGAGAATTTGCCTCCAGCATTCCTATTATTAAAGAATTGCTAAAACAAATTCATCAAATATAAGGATAAGGTAATAGGAAGAGGATTGAGACTACAAAAAAAAATCAAAAGCAATCAAATTGTTAAATATAAGGATAAATGCAATGACTTTTTTTCTAAGACATTTGTTGACATTTGCATGATTTAATTTGATACAGTGTTCTGTGTATAGAGCGGAGATACTTAGGACATTTATAGTTAAAATTGAGAAAAGAGTAAATGAACCTACATATACATCAGATATTCACAGCTCACTTGAAGTGGCAGACTATCAGTACCAATAGATTGTGATGAGTTACATATGTATAGATTAATCCCTGTAGCAGCCAACAATAATATATAGAGGGAGATATGTTCAATAACAAAATAGATATATTAAAGAAAAAATATTTTAAAATTTTTCAAGCGACTCCAAGGGAAGGCAAACAATGAACTTAGAATGAGAAGCATAGGAAATTCATACAAAACAAGTAAGTAGCTAACATAGTCCCTAACACAGCAATAATTACTACAAAGACTAAAAATGCTAGGGTGGAATAAAAGCAAAACCCAACTTGATGCTGTGTGGAAGACATCAGTATGGCCAAAAAACATGAAAATATCAGTAGGGCCAAAAAAAGACATTATAAAAATATACACCAGACAAAAATTAATTGAAAAATGAGAAGAAATAAACATCATGTCTCTTTTGTTGACTCACTTTATTTTCTGAGCTATAAATACCAAAGTGTCTGATAGCCTGGTTCCCAAACATTTCTTTCTTACAGATTCTAATTTCCTGGATGGATTCAGTAATAACTTACCATGAAATAAGATCCATATATTGAAGGAACCCCAGATTTACCAATTCCTGTGAAAACTCCTCCACTGCCTATTTACTGACTAAAAGGAACATTTTTTGGGGTTAACAAACATAGTTAAGGTATCTTAAATATATTTAGTTCTCAATAAATCATCAAGTGTCTTGATGCTTAAGATAGGGAATTTTCCATGATTCCAACAGTTACAAAATTGGTCAATACCATCATGAAATAAATAAACCATGTTGATTATCAGTAAAAAAAAAATGGATTTTTAGGTACCATTACATTTTTTGTGTGGATTCATCTTATTCCCTTACACACACAAACATAGTAAAGGTATCTTAAATATATTTAGTTCTCAATATATTTAGTTTTTTATAAAGAGAGAGGTCTTAATCTAAAATCATATAAAAATGATACTCCACGTTTGCCCTCAGGTGGTTTTGTCCAGGTTCCATTTAAACAATTCACTTTTGTATCTCCAAACAGGTCAAAAGGTTTGGTGCATTCATAGTGTACTCTCTCACAAGATTGAAACCTACCTTCTTTTTTGGTACCACAACATTTTACATTATGTAAGTTAATTTTGTGCCATGTGACTAATTCTTGCATTTGATTGTAAATTTATTATTTTCTAAAGAGTTAGACAATTGAACATTCTGTGTTCTATGTGAGGTAGCTCTGGACATAAAGTTGGTTTCTATATAAGGTATAAAGATCAAGGATCAAGACAAATATAATACTTAAAATATATTATTTTCAATTTTGAAACAGTGATAATGTGAACCAACTAAATTATTTGAAAACCAAAAAATGCTGAAACTGGCAATGTTTATGTGTCCATAAATCCATGAAACTATCCTTTTATTTAATATGCTCCTTTATTTCAGTCCTGTTATCATGAGGAGTCAGCAATGCTTACATGGAAATATTTTCTGGTATATACATAGTTAACAGAAAGATTTTGTCTAGATTCCTTACAGAATATTAGAAAAGTAAAAGAATGCAGATTGACATGGGTACCTAGGTTGTAATTTAGTCTTTCAATATGAAGTGGAATATAGAAAAAGACCTGCACCTTGTTTATTGATACAAAATACGGGGGCTTGTTAACCGCCTCTGAAAAATTATAAAGCAAAGTAGGCAACACTGACCAACACACTGTGGTATTGACTGCCATCTTCCATCTTTACACACAATTTCTTCTCCTTCCTCCATTAGATAGTTTTCTTCACAGAGAAGAGATATTTTCTCTCCTTCCTGATAATTCACTGTAGTTGTCATAGCTTCAGCATGGGGAATCTGAGGTGGAGGTGGGCAAACTTGTTTTGATGTTTCTAAAAACATTAAAATTATATTGTTGATTAAAACCCTTGTTAATAATCAAAGGATAATTCCATAAATGAAGAACAATTATATCATAAACGATCAGTTGATAATGCTATGCTCTACTTCTAAATCAGTTCTAATTTTCAGCTTTGTAGCACACCTAGTAACATCATATTTGGTATATTTTCTCATGGTTTCCTTTTTAGTTCCTTTTATTTTTTTCTGTGATCAACAATGCAGAATTTATGTAGAACCTATTTTAATTAATTCTTACTATTATGACATTCTGAGTTGTTCATTCAGTGGAAGGCACAAAATAAAGAATGAAATCAGGATCTTTTTTTCAGCTATCCATAGCTAAATGTGTTGGGATTGGATTAAAGTCCTCACAAGATTTTCTACCAGTAAAGCTAACTAGCCAAAGGATGAATTGCATCTGTTCATGATTAGTTCGTCTGATACATGTTATGGCAACAATAAGCCTTAGGTATGAAGTTATTTCACTGGATTTATGGTATGTATATTATTTGAAGTCGAAAACCCTCAGGGAGAAGCCCTTTGCTAGTTTTTGTACATTTTGAGTGATATATTGAGAAGTATAATGCACCTGCTTTGCCAGATTCGAAAGGCTGTCTACTTACATAAACTGCAAGGTATAAGAGCCCTTGTAAGCTTGTGTCTGAGCTCTCATAAAACTGAGATGAGTACCTGAGAAATATGAACACAAAGCATCCTGTTCAACTGAGGGGAGAATGAGTAATTGGAGGCTTTTGGACTGTTTGATTCCTGGATTTGTTTACTCCTGTCAGTCACACTTTCTCTTTATTTGAATAAATGTAAATCAGTTGTCTGACATCATATATTCAGTCTAGGGAATTACCTGCCTGACTGAAAACACTTCATTCATGCTTATGAACATTGCCAGATTTCTATTTCTTTCAAGTCAAAAGGAGTATTAAATTTTAATCAAAAACATTTTGTATTCCTTTTTTAAATTCTCAGCCAATTTTTCCCCAATGTAGTCTCAAGAATCAATTTCCTTTTATTTTTGACATTTGACATTTGTATTTATGCTTGATAGAGTTGATAAAGATTGGTCTAGCTACACTATTTCCCTAAAAACTGAAGTATATTCTTCATATCACCTGTTCAAACGTTTTCCTGGCTCATTATAAAACTTAAGTTTCAGTTATTCTTTTCTTCTGTGTTCTTTAGGAGTATTTTCTATTCAAATTTTGAGCTGCAATTGCTACTGCTTTCATTTTGTTCTCTTTTGTTTTGTTTTTCCTTTTTATTTAGAGAGAATGATTTGAGGACATTGATCATATTAAAGCTCGTTGGGATCTTTTTTTAACACATGGAAAAGATGAAGTGTTTCAATTTAATTGACTTACTATAACTAGTGATATAAACTTCAGTAAAATAAATGCTGCTGAAAACATAAACAAATATTTTAATACAGAAAATTTAATTCATAATGAAAAAATTTATCGTGTGTATGCATATAAAAATATATCAAAATACATGGACCACAGCATGCATATATCAAAATACATGGACCACAGCTGTGCATAACTGTAAAAGGAATATGTATTCACAATCCTAGTTAGCAGCACTGATAGCTTTTTTCACTCAATTAAAAAGTGGGTAATTAGGCATTTTTTAAAGACAAAGATAAATTTGAAAAACACCATGAATCTTTAACCTGATCAAACAATTAGTGTATAAGTACATTCTTAAATGAGAATGTATCCACTACGAAGCTAGGATATTAGTTGCACTATTAAAAATATGAATGAGGCCTGGCACAGTTGTGCATGTCTGTGACAGCTTCTGGAGTCGCAGCGTGGTGTAGGGATCGCGGTTCGAGGCCCATCCGGGGCAACACAGCGAGACCTAGTCCCCCCAAAATAGCTGGCCTTGGTGGCGCATGCCTGTAATCCAAGCTAGCTGGGAAGCTGAGGCTCGGGATTGCTTGAGTCAGTGGTACCACGGGCAACCTGAGCCTGTGGTTCCAAGAGCAAAAATAGCGAGACCTAATCTCAAAGAAAAAAGAAAAGAAAAGAAAAAGAAAATATGAAAGAATTCCAATGTAGGAAAGTCTTACACAGAACCTTCTGACAACAGAATATATAAGAAATTAATAGAAGTAGATTTAGCTAGCACATTTGTGTATGCATAAACACTTAAATGCAATCATTTTCCAATAAAAATAAACATATATACTGCCAGATGTTAACTTAAAGCCACATTTATGGGTCTTAGTGATACAGCTGGCTGAAATACAAGATATAGTTAGTATTTCGAAACATCAATTTGATTAGTGTTCCATATAAACTTATTTGCAACATCAAAGAAAAAAATTTCATTGCTTTAAAAAGATAGATATTTTACAAGTTAGGAAGAAATATAATGCAATTTTAAGAGTTTTATAGACAGGTGCTTACCTTTGCAGTTTATTTCAGGATTCCAATTTCCATTTATGCAGGTGGAATATATACTTTCTTGTTTTTCTCTACATTTGTAAGTTACATTGTTACCATGATCAAATTCAGATATTTCTACTAGAAGTGGCTCGGTTGTCAATAGCTTTGTTCTTTTGCACTTCTTGAGTATATTTGTTTCTGTAAAATGAAAATTTTCCTGAAAATATTAATTGTAAGAACCAAAGCATATAGTCCAAAAAATAGTTACAGAATTATTAATATAATGAAGCTATGATACCTGTCTATAAATTACATCAATAAATCCCTCCTGATCACATTGTAAGAGATGGGTTATCCTTTAGGAACCTAAATTCTATGCCCTGTTTTAGAAATTTTAGAGAAAATAACCATTATTAAGACTTTTGCATATTGGAAACTGAGGAGTATATGAGGTTCATTCTTCTGACTGGTCACCATAGCGGTCATCACATGACTAAATATATTCCCATATATAAAATCTGCCGATGTCTATATGCATTTACTTCTGGCTTTCATGTATCTACATTACCTTCAATTCACAATCTTAAACCATTAATATAAAATAATAATATCTAGACTCAAATATATAAATATATGTAACATATATAAATCATATTATAATATTGGCAGATAAAGTATAGGACAGAAATATTTAAACAAGTCTTTTGTATGAGCACCAAACAACAGAAACAGAATGGAAAAAGATATTGAGTTTTTTAACTCATGGACTGTTTTCCATGTATATCCTTAGAATGTGAAACATTTGGGATGTATGAAAACATAGACTAGAGACAGATAAAAATAGACATTCAATGGAGAAAGTTGGAAGAAGACCTATTACAGCTGAATGGGGATTAAAGTGATTATGGGTAGAAGATTAACAGAAGGAAAACAGGAGTCAGAAGAGAGTATAGTTGAAGCAGATGTTTTGGTCTAAATTAGAGTGGAAAGTAGAAAGTTTCATGACTGATATGGCCTTGGGTTACACAATTTGAATTAATTATAATATATATTTGGAGAATATCTCTTTAATTCAATAATGTTGCTCAAAGAGTTTTTCAAATAAAACATTAAATTGATAAAATTAATTTTAGAAGTCTATTCTTACTAATGCACTCAGGAAGTTGGCTCCACGTTCCATGAATACAGGTAACTGATCTGTGACCAATCAGTGTAAATTCTTCTCCGCAACTAAACTGCACTGAATTTCCATGGTGATAGGGAGGGACACCAGACACAACAAAGCCATTAGCAAGCGCAGGAGTTTCTCCACATGTTCTCTTCTCCTCTGTGAAAATTTCACAAAAGAATTTATCTTTAAGATGGAATTATTTTTATACGAACACAAGCAAACTGTTGGTTGTACTCCAGTTTTACACTTTTATGCATTACCGATACACTTAGGCAGGGCTGTCCATTCTCCATCTATGCACTGAATTTTATTTGAACCCTTCATCAGATATCTAGGATTGCAGACATATTCCACCACATCGGTGTGGTCATATTCTTCTTCCCGTTCTTCTTTAAGGTGGCCATTGAGGAGCAGGGGAGGTCGACCGCATGATTTGACCTCGCCTACAATAGAAATATTGTGTAATTAGTGGCGGATTGTGTTTTTACAACTTAGCAATTCCAAGAAAATTGATTTTTCTTTAATTTGTTATCTAGAAATAATCTATTGTAACACTCTCAAACAATAATATAATAGTATTTACAGCAGACGCATGTTTCCCATGTTTAAAACTTTTACTGAACTAGCTTGCAGAAAGTGTTCAAGCCTGTAAATTTATTTTTAATGCAAATATTTTAAAGATACTAATAAAATAATTAATAAATATAGGTGTATGTGTATATCATAACAATATTAATATCCCACGGGAGCATTTTATCAAAACTTTTCATAAAATACTATCATTTAAGATTAATATTAGATCAATTTATTTTAAATTTGATTCAGCTGTGCATGTAATTTGATTGACAATAAACTACTTCAGCATTATTTTGAAACAATGAAATGAGGTGTCAACCATGCAGTATGGAATATCCAATATCATTGATGGAAATTATATATGAGAAAAATTTAAAAAAATCGTTCCTTTAGTGTCTGCCACCTTACATGTCTCTATAGATATTTTCACTATATATTTCAGAACAATTACATTTTTAAATAAGTAAATTCAAAGTATCTGCTACTAGTAATACATTAGGTTATAAACCTAGTAGAAGCCAACAGAATATACAGAGATGAAAAATAATGACAACCCAAATTCTAATTCTTATTTCAACAATTATAAATAATATTTACCTTTACATGTTGGAAAATTAGGGGACCATCCAAAGTGGTAGCACTGAACTGAATCTGGTCCAACTCTGAAAAGTTTTTGTCTGCAGGAGATTTTCACCACATCTCCAATTTTGTACTTGTCCTTGGAAGGCTGAACGATTAAGTTACTGTCTATTTTGGGGATCATGCATTCTTTTTCTGTAAGAAAAGGTAAAGTAATTTACTGAAGCTATGTCATTAACCATCACCAAAGTAATACTTACATATGTTATGTAAAAATGAAGTGCTGTGTACTGCATGTGACAGAGGAGCATTTGGTACATCCTCTTTCTTGAAAATGGGTTTCATGTATTTTCAAAGTTAATGTGGAACTCCTTTGGAAGTTTAAAATATTGAGAATCATATTTGTGTCTTGAAAATTTCTTGTAAGGTCAACTTGCTTATAATGTATTGATTTTATAGCTGATATTTCTAATATTTACTGTTTTCTGTTGGTACTCTAAAACTATCTTATCATATTAGAAGAAAAACTGCAAAATTTTTAAACGGCACACAAAGAAAATTTTTTTTGTTTGTTTGTTTAATATTACTGGGAAACTGGAAAACGTCATAGAATGATTTCTAATATGGTTGGAGAACATAAGAAGTATTTGTGGACCGGGCATGGTGGCGCATCCCCATAGGCAGCAGCCTAGGAAGCCACGGCCGGAGGCCAGGAACATGTTTCGAGTCTTGCGGGGGCACGTAGTGAGACTTAGTCCCCAAAAATATAGCTGGGCTTGGTGCCTCACACCTGTAATCCCAGCTACCTGGGAAGCTAAGGCTGGGGATTGCTTGAGTGTGTGGTATCCCGGGCAACGTGAGCCTGCAGTACTAGAGGCAAAATTAGTGAGACCTAGTCTCAAAAAAAAAAAAAGTATTTCTTTATGTGGATTAATCAAATAGAAATATAATCAGAAGGAAAAAGTCATGATTAGTCTGGAGTATATGAGACAAAATAAGGAAACAATTTCAAGGTTCATAAGTATATTCACAGTATCTTAAATTCACTAATATTATATGATCATTTATATTATAATAATAAGTTGTTTTTTTTTTCAACTTTTTAGAAACTGTCAAGCTAGTTCTAAAATTTGTAAAATTTGGGCAATTTTGTAATTTTTCTAAATAGTATCAAAAAGCATTTTTATTCAAAATGCTTTCAAAAAATTAAATTTACAGAATAAAAACTGGAATTCAAAAATTAGAATCATGTTAAAAAGCATATTTATGCTATGTAAGAGTCAATTATTACACTTATAAAATTAGAAGTAAGGTAAATGTTTTTTAAAGTAATGGCACAAGTAAATTGAACATATTTTGCTTTGGGTTAAATGTTGAGTTTCATAAATTAGTTCAGATATCACACCTTGAGAAACACTGGCATCCTTTCCTAAAATTCTATCCCATATTCTGCAAAACATTACCTTTATTTGTATGTGTCTTGTTTATGTGTTTTGTGCTCATTTATATAAATTCTGTATCTCATACCATTGTGAAACATTTTGCCTTAGCAACAACAGAGACCACAGCTGTTGGTGATTTTCCAACCATTATGTTTATAAAAGATCATGTCTTAGGATCGTGACATAAAGAAGAGTTTGGACAGAAATACCCTGAATTAGAACCAGCAGTAAAGTTCCCAAACCTTAACAGGTACATAATAAAACTTCAATTAAACATCTTTGCTAGGTGCTTGGAGATTGTGACTTTAAGCAAAACAATGATAACCAAAGCAGGTTTCTGATTATTCTACTTTTGATGGGTGTCAACTAGGACTTTATCCATTTAAGGTATGGTATATACTGTAACCTAAGTGACTTACAATACCAAACCTTGGTAAAAGTTCTATTTTAAGAAATCCCATAGCATTTGTAGTAAACTAAAATATCAATCTACATGTATTGTTCTGCTACATGATTAAGGAAGTTGTTTTTAAACAATACTAAGCTATTATCCATTCAACTTCTGCAGGCTCATGGTGTGTTGATGAATGACAGCAATGTATCACACAGTTCTGAACTTTTCAAATATCTATAATAGAAAGTCATATTGGCCACATCAGTATCTCCAAACTCAGATTTTCCTGGAATTACACATAGAAGAAACCCATAGGAATGATATGTTCATGAGTTTCTACACTTTCTTGATAGAGAGCCCTTCAAATTCATAAAAGCTCTGGTCTTCATTAGCATGATTTGTCTCTCAGCTCAGTTAAATCTGTCTCTAATCTGTTCTAATCACAATTCTCTTAAGAGCTTCCCTTTTACTTAGAATGAAGCCCCAATTCTCTCTGACCTATTCCTTGCCTTCCCTTCTAATGTCATCTTCTCTCCCTCTAACCTTGTCAGTACTACTCCAGGCTTATGATCTTTGAATTCTTAAAATAGGTCAACTTCTTTTCTGCCTCAGTTTTTACTGGGTCCTCATTTCTATATTGAATGGTTTTCAACTTTCTTTGCATTGATATATTCCTATATAAAATAATCCCCTCCTAATTTTAAGACTTCAAATTATTTTGCTTCTTTTAACAATGTTAGGTGTAAAAATTATTAGAATAGTTTTGTAACTGGATTTAAAACACTTTTTTTTAATCCGTGATCAAAGGTATCAATGAGTTAGAGCCACGCTTGTGGTTTTCACCATTTTCACTAAGCATATTTCTAACATATAATAGACATTTGACAAGAATATAAATGAACCAAGTTTAACTGGCCCCAAACAAGCTGCCTCCCCTGGATACAGACTAATGGTTTGTGTCTCTCTGGTCTAACTTTAAATAAACCCTTTCAGTTTAACCTAGCGTTGCTTTTCCCTTTCCCTTTATTCACCCTCAGACAGCCCTATCTTCTATTTCAAAGAACAACTTTCCCCCATTAGATTTACTTATCATTTATCTGGTCTTTGTCCTAGCCTCCCATTCCTAATAGCTTTTTTGTTATCCAGATCCAGGATTTGCACAAATCTCCGGTTCCCTCACCTTCCTCTTTACTTTATGAATTCAGTCTATACCTTGCTAATGTTTTCCCTTCTCCATTCACTAAGCTCTCATGAGTAACAGCAATTATGTGCTGTGTATTCCTTTCAACACACAATTTCCTCTAGTAATATCCTAAACTTTGTATGATTCTGCATAACCAAACCTCTTGAAAGAGAGATCCCATGTTTCTTAAGTGTTTTACTAATTATTTTTCTTCAGACATCCTGTGAAGGTTCTGCTCTGTCTTCCCCATCCGGAATTATTTATGTGGTGATTAGTGCCAGACTCTAGTCAAATCCAGCAGATTTTTCTTTCATTATTTTCTAAATTGATGTATCAACTGAATTTGAAATAGTTACCACTCCAATAATCATAAAATGTAATGAGAATGCAGTATATTTAGATTTTGCAAGCTAGACATCATGGTAAAAACTTTGGAAAGGTGGTTTAGTCTAAAACCAAAGCACTTTTAATATTAGAGACTCCATAAAAAAGAAAACATTTTACTGGTAAGAAAGCTTAGTTGTTGCCCTAAATTGTATGCTTATTAAGTTCTGATTGGGACTCAGAATCCCATCTAGCTTGATTTCACAGATTTTACTGTTAATCTGTTATGCCTAAATATAGTTAATCAGTAATAATTTTCTTCTTCCCATGTACCTAAGAGCACTCATTTCTGTTTTTTCCTCCTGATTTTCTGGGTTCTCCTTTACCCATCCATGTTATTACCACCTGTTTTGATCTCATCTAAATGTTAGAATGATTTTCAGTCAGTCATGAGTACTCACCACTCTTCATTCTGCACTACTTTCCTATGTGGTATTATTGTTTATATGGTGATAACAGATATAGGTATCTCCTAGTTATACCTCTGTACTTTACATCTAAAATAACGCTGCCTAACTCAACCATCACAAGCCCAAGTGAAAAGTTGTGATGATCCCCAAAATATTCTCTGCTAGTACTGCCTTAGAGAAAGGGACACCAATTTAACTGCTAGCTTATCAAAAATAATTTGAACATATGTGGATATCACTCTAGTGTGTTACTTACTCTTTCTTTCACTTAGTATTTAATTACACTTTATATACTTCCTATTTCCCAAATATATTCTAAATATGTCCTTTGTTCTATATTTCCTCAGCCACCACCTACCTATTTCCTACCATTTCTTACTGTATATGAACTTCAGAATCTTCTCTTGATAAGTAAAAATTGATACACAGGGAATACTTGCAAAATATAAACCAAATTAAGCAATCACTCTCCTTGAAGCTCCATTATGACCTTTTATTAATAACAAATTTAGTAAAAATACAATATGCCCTATATACATTATTCCTTTGCCTTCTAGCCATTTTTAGCTTAAAAAGTCCCCATTTTGGGAGTAGCATCTGCTTGCCTTGAATTTCCCAAATATTGTTTGGTTTCCAAAGTTTTGCATATACTGTTTCTTTTGTTTGAAACCCTCTGCCCCATTCATTTCCCACAGATTCAAACCCTGTTCTAACCCCAGAAAACAGGAAGAGAGTAGACATGAAATAGATTTGGGTTGTAGTCCACAGACCATGTCAAAACCAGATGATCAAGAGCTCCTCTGGGGACTGGTATAATTAAAACTGAAGATGGCAGGTGCAAAGCAGAATTGCAACAGCAAAAAAACAGGTTTGTAAGAAACTATAATTTTGGCTAACGAAGAACTCTATTTTTATATCATTTGAAAACTTGCATTTGGAATGACCAAGACAATTAAACTTTATTCACCTTCTATCATGCATATGACCCATAGAACACTTTATTTTAACGCAGTGTTAAAGATGGATAATTATGTTTGGACATTGAAACACCTCATTTATCAGTTAATAACCATCAGCTGAAGACACCTGGGTTTTGGTTTTAATCACTGTTCCTTAAAATGATTCTATCAGTTTTGAAGAAAGGAAATTCTGAAGAAAAGAAAACACAGAAAAACAGCACTTACCATAGCATGCAGGTTTATGAGACCAACCAGTGTCACCACATACTATGGAGCCTCTGGAACGTCCATCTCTGCTTTCATAGCCATGATCACATTCATAGTCCACCTTGTCATTGAGCTTATACAATCTGCTATCACTTTTGACTTTGCCATGCTCAAATACTGGCTTCACACATGATTCTAATGCATGATAGAGTTGAATATTTAATTTTCAATATTAATTAATGGACAATCTAATCAAGTAAATCCCATTCCAAGAAAAAGTCTTATCAATTAGCAAGTTAGTATCAAAAAGTGTGCTAATTATATAAAAATAATCTATGTCAATGAAAACTCAATGTACTGAAGATAACTCAAGATCTAAAAATATGTTTCTACACTTAAATTCTCTGAAAGTTTTATTTTAAGAACATTTTTTTCTCAGTTCAATTATATTTCCACCTTTATGCCATGAGAGTGCCAAAATAGACTACTAGAAATAGATTGTTCTTATTGTTACTAAACTGGAATAGCATATTGTGAATCAAACTGATACACTCACCAGTTATGACCAATACAACAGAGAAAAATAGACTAATTTTATAGATATATTAATATTCAAAATTGAGTAAGTTCTTAAACATTCTGTAAAACTTTTTACTTTGAAGTATATTAAATTTAAAGCATAATGCTGATTTAATATTCCCAAATAGTTTCCTAATATCTTTGTATTCTTTTACAATCATCAAGATTGGATAAAGACATATTATTTATAATCAGTTATAAAAATAGTGTGTAAAGCTAGTCTCAATATTCACTAACACTGTGCTATGATATTGATGAAAGGTTAAATAAGTTCTTCAGTTTTATAATGTTAAGTGGGCAGAGAGCTTAAAGCTGTATAAATATAATGCAAAGTTATACTAAGAGGATAACACAGTAACACATTTTCTCTTCCATAATGAGACTGTACAATGTATAATAGGTTACAACTTAGTATGACCTGAGTTTGAACTAGGGTCAACTATATCATTTATATCCTTTAGATTAAGATCCATAAAGCACCAACACTGACAAAATAGAAATAAAAACTGGAGAAATGTGTATTTAAAATAACCACTTCAATTAAGTGAATACATTAAATATCACTGTAAAAATGTCATTGGATGACTTTGGGATTAATAAGACAAACTGAACATATTATTCTTAGAAACTCATCATTAATGTTAGATAGTGGAACAAGAGTATCTTTAGAGATAGCACATTTCAGTCTGTCTAGAAGCAGTTCTCTGTCTCTGTAAGTACAATGAGTTTATTCAAAAAATCCAGAGAATTTTCTAAAAGGCTTAGCCAATAATAGCAAGCATATACAGTAGACAAGTAATTTCTTCTAAGATTATACCAATATTTGCATATATTTCATTACATTTCATACATTATATTTCATACATTTCATTACATCCAGGAATACTCTTATAGGGAAATAATCGATTTTACATCTGTATACACATAAGTGTCCCTAGGTAGCTTTCAAAACAAGGACACTTTTATGTGTCAAACACTTGAACTAAAAAATGAACTGATATTTCATTCTGCTATTAATATTTATTCTTAGTCATGTGTCGTTTTCAGTTATTTTAATTTTATACTGAACCACATAAATAATCCCACCCACAAATAATTAAGCTAAACAAAACATACCTCATTTGGGTGATGCATAATAACAATCAATTACTTACTAAAACATATAGGTTGAACTGACCATCCACTTTGCAGACATTTAAGTGAACCTGAATTTTCACCAGCTTCTGTTAAAAATCCTGGTTTACACCTATATTGTGCTTCCTGATGTAATTGGTATATTGAGGTAGATTCAGAAATAAAACCATTCTCAATTTCCGCATCTGATTTTGAGCATGTTTCTAAAAGGGAGGAAGCATGTGGAAAAGGTAAGTGTATGCTCAAAGGACATTCTTATAATGACTCAAATAATACAATATAAGAAATTAAAAATAGCCAGTCATTCATATTCAAGTCCTTGTGTTTTTTATTTTTTTAATAAGCTGATTCAAATATACGAAATCAATAAATTATTAATTTCCTTTTGGAACAAAGCAAAATTTAAGATACTCAGTCACTTCTAAGAAAATACTAGAAATCTCTCTGCCTAGTGAACTGAGGTCCTATAATTTACCAGGACTGTATTAATATCATGGATCTTCACTGGACTTATTTTAAATATTAACTACTGAAATCTCTTAGGCTCCCCAGAAGTGAGCTATTCAGACACTCCAGAATTCAATTGCAGTGTGTCAAGTAAGACCATCTTAGGGAAACCTGCACCATACATAGTGTAACTTTTGGCTCTGAGAATCTTTGCCGTCATACTTGGGTCTTGAAATCCTCGTAGATACAAGAATTCAAGAAAGATGACAGATATACACAAAATCAACGATCTTCTTAAGCTTAAACCATGGAGTGCCTAAGGGCAAGTAGAAGTACAGTTCCCAGAGTCTGCAGGGGTCATGGGAACCCTGTTCATTGATGAATTCTGAGCCTTGATAACCTGTACAAGCCTCTCCCGCACCCTGTGATACAGCTCACCTCCCTCCCATGGGCCATTGTGGGTGCAGTAGGCAAGAAAGGGCCATTGGGTGGGTGTCAAGCACCTCTGAGGTCGTGGGGTGCACACTTAACACATTGTTTCTCTTCCCCACTGACGAAGCCATGGGCTGAGTGCTTTTCTGCTGGCTCTGAGCTGTGTCTCTCTAGGGAGAACTGATAGCAGCAAGCGAAACTATCTGGCATCCCTTTCAATGCATCCAGTGTGGGAGAGGTTTGTCCCCACAGTGCGCTCAAACAGGGGCTAGACTTCCCGATTCCCGCAAAGACACACTTCACAGGTAATGGTCACAACAATCCTTCTTCCTGATGTCGCTCTCTTATCACAAGTTTGTCTGTTTCTTTGACCGTTTTCCTGACTAATGACTCGATAGCCTGTTCATTCTGCCGTATTATCAAGAGTTTGCTCTAGCCGCACGTCCACAATACACATTTCAGAAAAGTAAAACCTAATAGATCTTTGGACTAAACAGGAAGTTGATATAAATATTTAGCTGCATTTAAGAGAAACGCTTCTCAGAAAATCGTGCATCCTGGGATCCCGACCAGTGTACTTACTGACTTGGATGCATTTGGGAGGAGGGACCCAGCCGGTCTCTGTGCATGTCATTGTGTTCTGCTCATTCTCAAGGCTGTAACCACGGTAACATTCAACTCTTATAGATTCACCCTGTAAACGCGATTGTTCTCTACCTGCGTAGTGTCCATTTTCCAAATAATTAAAAATGCATTTTCCTAGAGACCACAGAAAGGATAATGAGAGTGAAAAGCAACCAATATGTTTGATTAAAGTCTAAAACTAAAAATGTCTTACAATGCTTGACAATACATTAGCATAAAAAACAGAAAAAAATAACTATTTTCTGTGGAATGTACATTTAAAAAGATTAAATCAATATATAACATCAGTTATATTGTCTTAATGACTAAATATACATGAATTATGTAGCTCTCTCTCTATATATAAACCCTGGTTTTTTTGTTCATGTAATTTTCACAAACTGTTCCTGTTCAAATCAGAGACCTATTTTGTTTTTTGGCCCATACCATCCATCTCTTAGCCTTATTTTGTCCTATAAGACAGCATCATAGTCTCTTTTTTTACTGTTTTCTTCTTTGAATGACTTAGAAATACACAATTTTACAGATGTTTACTTACTGCGACATGGCAGTGCTGGCCGCCATCCTTCTGGTGTGCAAGTAATTGTATCATACCAATATTGTAATGGGGTCACAAAATTTTTATGACATTTATAGTAATAATAAGTTCCTATAGGATAGTTGTTTTTCCATTCGTCTCGAAGTCTTTCTCCATGTTTAATAATTGGATCATCACAAGGTTTATCTTGCAATAGGAAAAACAAATATATATATATATATATATATAATATCATGTTTTACCCAACTAAATCAAATAGAAATTAGTTTCTCAATGAATTTTTTGATTGAAAAATTACACTTACGGTGTTGTGTTTCTAGAACAAAAATGTTAAAAAGGATTGAGTGGGGAGATCATTACTCTTATAACGATACATGCACGCCCATTAAGTCTTATGACATCTAAGCTTTATGATGACTCTCCAAGGAAGAAATACGTATAGAACTTTTTAAGGTATTTTCCATGAGAGCATATATCGTAGTGTTAGTTGATTAAAAAGCACCTGTTTGTGAAATAAAGATATTGGTTCTATGTCTCATTTTAGGCATTTATTTCATTTAATTATTTTTAATTGAAGTAATAAGTGGATACAACTTTCTGGTGTTGCTAGTATAATGCACCCACCATCAAAACACTACAGTTTGCTATAATAGTTCATTGTGCTCCGTCCTGTTATCACCCCTTCCCCACCACTCCACTCTGAATGTTTCATATCATAGTCAGCTTTCCAGGGTTAGTTTTTGTCTTTGTCTGATTACTTAAATTAGTTTAATCTATAGTCCGTATAATAGTGACACCATCTTGTAGTTTTCTCTTTACTTACTTCACCTAGCTTTTTCCCTTTAACGCCATCTATACTGCTGCAAATGCATGAGTTTATATTTTTTGTTCACTGTGTAATATTCCAAATGTGAGTGCATGTGTGTTGTGTGTATATGCATATACACATATATAAAAAGACTGCATATATATATACACACACATATATATATATAT